>JABFQM010001227.1:0-23357 GCA_022816865.1 Zelostemma sp. ZL-2020
TGAATTAGGGACGCTACTGTTTGACATTTGGTAAATGAATTTTTCGACAAATGTCCAAACATGACGACATTCGATTGGGTAGTCGACACGCAATGCTACGAAACATTTGAAACAAACGTCGACAGCTTTTAGCACCGACTGAAAGTCATACCGTATGTTATTTACCAGAACAGCAGCTTTTGGAACACCATCAAGTTCGCCAAAGATAACTGTCTGTGGTTTGAAAGACAAATTGTATTGTGTATACACAATTTGTTTTTTGTTGAGGTATTGTTGAAGCTGATCTTCGGTCTGTAAAGTGAAAAAAATAAGTGATTATTTTGATTGTTAGAAGCATCCTGAAATGGTAACGAACATTATTATTTTGCCTACATTGACGTGTTTCAAGAATGCGTCCTGTACTTCGTCCACTTTCGGTCGCCAGCGTTGCACCTTTCGGTTGCTCGTGTCCAACTTCGCCTTTGTAGTTGTTGTTCCGAAGAGCAGCGGGATCAGTAGAAACGACAGTACTTCGACGTCTCCTGTAAATATTTAAAAATCATTATCAACTTTGTAAATAATTTCATTGCTCTGTCGAGAGTAAATGTTGACGTGCCATTTTTAATTAAACGATCATGCTTCTTCAGAAAACTTTTTACAATTTTGTCTTTCCTGGTCTTAGCCAGCAAAATTAAATTTCTCGCCACTTGTGGCCATTTCTTAAAAAGAAAATCTTCACTCTCCCCGTGATTTCGATTGAAATCCTCCTGTAACTGCAAGCAAAAAGATTTTTTCATGCAAAATTTCAATTCTAAAAACGCACCAAACTTAGTTAGAAACGTAAAACATAATTCGATCATACCAAAAGGTGTCCTGTTGGCTGGGAAAGAGCACAAAAAAAGTCGTATTGCTGATCAATCGTCCACTGTTTGGTAAAGTTTTGCCTTTCCACGTAGCTGTCATTCCATCTTTGTAAAACTGTTTTCAGCGGATCGGGATTATGCTTGAACCATTCTAGCTCTGTTGCATTGATCTCTGCAAGTAATAAAAGAACAATGTATTTATAAAATTCAGGTTTATTCGCACAAGATAAAATCGAAAAGTGTTACTCTCAGTTTAGCTTGATATTTACCGTTTTCTTCACACTGCTGGGTTGCGTTGTCGTTGGTATTGGAAATCACTCCGCAGTCTCTTAGGTCTCTACGCTCGTTGATGTATCGAGCGTACAATCGGCCACTAGCATTAACGCCCTGACACGACGGTATGTACCAACTGCCAATTTGTTCGCCAGGAAATAATTTGACAATGTCCGTAGCCAATTCCTCCAGTCTTCGTTTCGATATTCTGCAAGCGAAACAAAATTATTAGTTATACGCATCAAAACTGTATATCATAAAAACATGTACACATACGTAAAAGTATTGCTGCAATCGAGTTCTTCTTTAATGACGTGAATCGCTAATTTCGAGCGCCAAACATTTCGTTGCGTATTCCATAGGCTAAGAACTTTCTTTCCCTCATTTTTTGACAGCACAGTGTCCCAAAACGGAGACCCTGTAGCACAGAAACTTACGGTTACGAAATGCATAACAACCAGAATGCTCGAATGAGAAAAAATCTTCACAATTATAAAATTGTTATGTCAATATGATATATAAACGTTAACGTAATTGAGTTTTGCAACAAAAAGAGAAGAGAGTGTTAGTGTCAGCAGTGTATTTTTGAATGGAGAAAAAATTACTTTGGGTTTGTGCAGCATTGGCTACTTCATCTGGTTGGACATAAAACGTGGCGAGCAATTCGGTATTATTGTTTACAGCTGTACCACTTGACTGCTCGATCAAGTTGATACTATTGTCGATGTCTGATGAACTTGAAGTCTCCACTGACACATCACGTTCAGTGAGTGCTGGGGATACTGTCCCTGCTGTGCTGGTGACGTACTCGTGATGCTTTTTCTGGAATTTCAACCTCAGAATGTTGTCGGAAATTAGGCTGCCAATTGCTTTTCCATCCAAGTAGGGGAATATCTCCTCATCAACGCCTTTTTCTAAAGTTCACAGTTCTCTTATTTCACAAGGAATTGTTTCGTTTTTGACGGAACTATGTAGTTTTATATGAAATGGAGCAATTGTGGACAAAGTTGTGTAATTTTATGAGCAATTTCTAGAATTTAAACAAAATTGTGCAATTTTAAACTAATTTGTAGCGATGTACAATGTAATTCTTGTAGTGCAAAATGAGACAACGATAATCAAACTTATGAAGTTCGAAGATCGAATTAAGAAATTTTCCCAGCACATTTCAACGTGTTTCGGTTTATTTTTATATTTTTATATTATTTCGAACATTTTAATTGAATATAAACAAAAGAATCGTATGTATTTGAAGCGTCTTTGTTATTATAATAAATCGATTGACAACTATATGAGGTTATGGATCAAAGATATGCAAAATGCACGTTATGATTCGCGCATACTTCAATAACATTAATAAAAAATACTGCGCTTTATGCACAGTATTATTATATATTTATATTATATTTATATTATTATTATTATACAGAATGATAATTACCTTGGAATATTGAAACCAACTTCGATAGTCCGAACTCTGTCAATTTCTCGACGACGAACGAATCCATGATCGATTATCGAGGCTCAATGACAGTTGATGAAAATTGTCGATGTTGCACACACTGCACCGCACTTAAAGCACGATTTACATGACGCGCATGTCAAACGTAAGGTTACAGAGTATGCTAAAGCAGCATTAAGCAGACTGCATTAAACACCATGTCATATCAGCATTGAAGTTATGCTGGTATGACTTATGAGCGGCTGCTATTTTTTCGATGCTGATTCTGCATTATCTCCATGCAGACGCAACAAAGTTTAAGGCTGCGCTAGCATTTCGTCGTCTACATTGAATTCAACGCTACTTTTTACACTTCCATTTTTTCCCGTGTAGGCATATGATCTGAATATTTTTCATCGACAGTTTTTGTATTTCGACATATCTCGAGTGCGACTTTATCAACTCGACGACTCGCGAGGAACCAATTCAAGCAGTATTTCCAGATGCGATACTCGCCGAAATAGAACAATCTTTCAAATGACGTTTCGAGACATCATAAACTCTGAAACTTTGACGTCTTCTGGATCATCGTATTACGGCTCTGAAAGATCCCTAGACAGCAAACAAGAAAACTTTTCGCACTTCTTATAGTCTACTTCGTACACTGACCTTTCACAAATTGAAAAACAATTGACAATCGATCAGTTATTTTAATTTTTTAATGGTTATGTTTTTCCAAATGACGCAAAAAGTTTGTTGTTATTATTTTATCAATGATGGACGTCTTAGCAGATTTTAACATGGACAGAAATAAAAGTTTGGAGAATAATAGAACACCTCCAGTGAAGCTGAATCATCTTCCAAGTGATATCTTTATCTAATTTCAAAATTGATTAAATAATCATTAATTTGACTGAAATTCTCTACAGGTGCGAAATTCATGAAAGAAGAATTTGGCGACGAGAAAATAAATGTGAACTTATTAGAATTAATAGACAAATTAAAAAGCGATTCAAAAGCAGGATTCTTCTACCTGATATACGCCGTTGAAAAGTCATCGAAATTTTTTACACCTTACCATTTGCAGTGAGTTTTGATTATTATTAACAAAAGTTTTTAAATTGCAAGCATGCAAAATTGCAATTTCTTTATTACAATCTATTTTTTCTTTCGTTCTATTTCCAGAATTGTGCCTTACAGTAAAATTGGAAAAACGTACATGACTATCAGTGCTTCTGGCGTTACTCTTTTTGTTCCCAATGAAATTCCAGTTTTCACGCCTTTAGAACAATGGGAAAAAGAGTACAGAGATTATTTGAAGTTGAAACAGGTTCACTCGATAATGACAAAAATCATTTTCCGAACATTGTTCAAATCATTACAAATGTAATTTTACCGCAGATAAAAACGTTCGCTTTATTTCCACTGAGAAAAGCGTTCAACTTCTGGAGAAAAACAATTAAGGAGAAAAAAATATCCAACGTCAAAAACTATCTGGAAAAAAGGCTCATTATTCTTGACCCAATTTTGGCCACTACTTTGGTTGAAGTGAAAACAATGTGCATTGCTCTGAAAGATTTTGTATTGGTCGACTTGGAATCTGTCGAAAACCTCTTTCTGTTTCAGTTCCTAGAAATACAAGTACAGTAAACTCTCGTTTATTTTAAGCCAAATTTATTCAAACCTTTGAACGAGAGTTTAGGGTACTACAAACGTAGTTTACATTGCTCGATTTACTTGTATAGTTTTCAGAACTTGAAAAGAAAAAGAAAATATTGCAAGATCTGAGAACAAAAATACTAAACGTTGTAGACAACGCTTGTTCTAATGCACTCGCGGCAGCTCGTTTTTCCACGGGTAAAAATCAAGTTCAAATACGTTTAAAACTTAACTTTATTTATTATTATTTTTTTTCAGGGCTAGAAGGTAAAGATAAAATTAACTATATTAAACAACAATTAAAAAAGGAAGAATTTCATCGTCTGTGTTGGTACGTAGATTCACGCCGTAACCGAAAATTTATATTGTTTTATTTTCTACTGCAATTCCGTTTACAGTTTCATTCGTCTGGTAGATTATTTGTATTCACACACGATCCACATTATACTACGAAATACGTACGAAAAATTACTCTCGGTCTTAGAACACCATTTTTCCTTTGTACCATCGGACGCAGAATTGAACGATTCAAATTTGGACGCCGTTTTTGAAATTCGACGTCCTTCCAACACCGCGCAAGTAATTTATTATTCCCTGTTCTTTATTAAACTTGATTGAAAATGAGATAAAAATTAGCAAGTTCTTTTTTTCGTCCTGCAGTTTCCGTACTTTTTCGTTGATTTGATCATTGTTCCTGATAGCGACGTCGCAATGGACCCTCCCAAAAGTGTAATACTCCATGTTCTTATAGAAATGCAAGTTCATTGGGAAAAAATCTTGAGAGATGTACAACAATTTTTATCGGACCCAATTTTTCATTACATAACAAGGTTCAGTGCTTTCAGTTTAAATTATTTTGCAACGAAACCAACGATCAAATCTTGCTGATAAATATTCTCTATCAAGGCCAGTGATAAATGACGAAATCGAAATGCACATTTGCGGGGACATAAAAGAAATCATTTTAGATTTGGATGAGGATTTGAAGAGTCTAAAAGAAAAAATACTCGACATGATTAGAGACAATATTGCAGCCGTGGAAAAATACTGCAAGCGGTTTATCGGCATTACATTGTTTTACAACGAAAACCTGCAGTTTGATGATAACGTTATTCGTGACAATGAAAGTTGTGATTTGTTTCAACAATGGTGCGCTAAATATCAGGAACAAGAGAGCATAATTAAAACAGTTGTGAATCATCAGCCGATCGGTATATTTCATGTGCAGTTGGAACGGTTTAAAAGTACGGTTTTGCCAACGATTTATCAAAAGAAAAATATCCTGAAATCTGCAATGCAGGAGTACGAACCCCGATCATAATCACGTTTGAAATTAGTTCGCTGTAACAAATGATTAGCAATTAAATTGTTCCTTTGATCGCGCAGGAGAAGTAAAAGGAGAGTTTCGAAACTCATAACAGAATCCATAAATTTCGTGGAATACTTGCAAACTGAGCCGATCTCGACTAACGAACACGTTGATTACATTAAATTCGTCGATCAAACTCCGGAGAAAGTTGATATGATGGAAGGAAACGTAGTTTACGTTAAAGAATTATACGAAATCATGAAAAACCACGACATTGACATTTCCGCTGATAACACTATGGATTATTTAGTAAGAAATGGAAAAATATACCCACTGTTTTTATTCAAAGACACCTTTTCTGTATCAGAGAATCGATGATCATTTCGTCAAATTGAAGTCGCTGGTGGATTCCAAAGTGCGAGAGAGAGGCACCCTTGTTGACGTTTTTAATGCTCGGATTAAGAAAGATATCGATAAGCTCAATGAGAATATTAATTTGATCAGCGAAGAAACTACGGTTTAAAATTAGTTACAAAATAAAATGCTTCGCGAGTTTTTAATGATTACATTTTTAATTCAGCAACCGTGGATTCTGGATGCGAATAGCAACGTCGAAGTTTGTTTGGAAACGTTGAACGATTTATCGCGAAGACTCGAAGAATGTACGAAAGTAGCAGACGAATATCGAGTTTATCAAAAGACTTTCCAGGTGATAAAAAACCTCAACCAAACACAATATTGTTTCTCACGTTTCCCGAATCCCACGTTTCCCGGAACAGGTCGAAATGAACAGATTCGAAGTTCTCGCGCAAGTTTCAAACGAGGTAAAAATGCGGATTCTTCTCCTCGAGAGTTCAAGATCGTGGCAAGAAACCGTGAATACTTGGTACAAAATCAACTTGGAGGAAATCAACGTCGATGAACTCACAGCTCAAACGACGCGCAACATAAAGAACATTGCTTATCTGAAAAAGAATTTACCCGACAATAATATCCTCCCGAAATTCAAAGAAAGCGTCGAGCTTATGAAAGACAAACTACCGGTAATCGGATACCTTCGTAATCCAACTCTGCGACCTCGACACTGGCAAAAAATCGAGCATTTACTGGATTACAAATTCTTGCCGGAAGTGCCAGCGAATCTGACTCTCGTGGAGAATCTCGGAAGTTTAAATTACAGTGAAGAGTTGAAAGAAATATCGGCCGCGGCAAGTTCGGAAAATGGGCTGGAGGTTTGGACTTTTTTGGGGTGCTCTGATTATTTTTTTAAGTAAACTGGAGTCTAAAATCCGCATTATTTCAACCAACACCAATAGATAATGCTTAAAGCAGTAGAAGACAATTGGCAGAGCCTCGAGTTCGTAATTTTACCTTATAAGGATAGCAAGGATGTTCATATTTTGGGGTCGTTGGAAGAGATTCAGACGGCTTTGGACGATAGCAATATTTCGATACAAACTATTGCTGCGTCGCGATACGTCGCGCCCATAAAACCGAGGGTTGAACAGTGGATCGTGCAGCTGGACCTCGTGGCAAAAATTGTGGTATGCACATTTTGCAACCAAGCAATTTTTTAATTAATTGAAAGTTTTTTTTTTATTATTAGGAAGCGTGGCAGTACTGTCAGCTTCAATGGCTGTACTTGGAAGCTATTTTTTCAGCTCCAGGCATACAACGACAATTGCCGGTTGAATCCAATTTATTCTCCACAGTCGATAAATCGTGGAAAGAAATTATGAGAAAAACTACGAAGGTTTGGCTTTCGCAGTTCAAAGAAGTCGATTTGTGACTTGAAAAAAATATCTGCCCACGTAGGTTCCGTTGGTCATGGAAAGTTGCAAAGAACCAGGATTATTGGAACAACTTTTGGAGAACAATAAGAATCTAGACCTGATTCTGAAGTGCCTGGAAGCGTATTTGGAAACCAAAAGAATTGCCTTCCCAAGATTTTTTTTCCTGTCAAATGACGAATTAATCTCAATCTTGGCTCAGGTTATTTGAGGCGTATGAAAAATCTTATTTGTAATCCGATGTTCACCACTTACAAACGCATTTTAGACCAGAAATCCTCACGCTGTGCAAAGACACCTGCAAAAGTGTTTCGACGCAATTTACCGCCTTGAATTCGCGGCCATGAAAAATATTGAAACTTCCACGACGGATATTTTAACGACGGACATTGTTGCTATGACATCACCAGAGGGAGAAAGAGTGGAATTAACCAAGGGCCTGAAAGCCAGGGGCAACGTCGAAGACTGGTTGAGCAAAGTGGAGCAAGCAATGTTCGCTTCTTTGCGTAGAGAAATGAAAGCCGCCATAGCTGATTTTTCCGAAAAGGGTAGAAAGAGAGTCCTGGAGTCTTATCCTTCTCAGGTTCGAAATTTCTACACTCGGCATCACGAGAAAACTTTTCGTAAAATCAATAATTATTGGCGCGCTCGCAGATCGTGCTCACAGTCTCCCAAATATTCTGGGCCGTCGAAGTCCACTCAAACTTGGATTCCAAAAACGTCGAAAAATCCATGAAATCGTTCGAACAGCAATTATACTCGGTACTACCAAAAAAAAATGCAAAGGATTTGATTACTTGGGTATAACTTAAATAAATCCTTTTTAGAACCTCAATGAGTTAGCTGGCATGGTCAGAGGCGATCTGCCAAAACTCGTTCGCGAAGTCATCATAAATCTCGTAACTATCGATGTTCACGCGAGGGACATCGTTTCTTCGCTGAACGAGAAAAAGATAACGTCGAGGTACTGATGTTTATAAACTGTTCCACAAGACCCAACTATGCAATCGCATCTTTCAGTTCTGATTTCGAATGGACCAAAGCGCTGAGATACTACTGGGATGATAAAATTGGTAATTGTTTCGTCAAGATGAGCAATGCCGAGTACGTTTACGGCTACGAATATCTTGGGGCTCAAAGAAGGCTCGTCATCACTCCTTTAACCGATAAATGTTACCTGTGTTTGATGGGCGCTTTGCAACTTGATTTAGGTGAAAAAAAATGCTGATAAAATGTTTAAAAAAATACTATACGACTTTATTACGACGTATTTAGGAGGAGCGCCAGCGGGCCCCGCTGGCACAGGAAAAACGGAGAGTACTAAAGACCTGGCAAAAGCTCTTGCGATTCAATGCGTCGTATTTAATTGCTCCGAAGGAATCGATTACAAAGTAAAGAATCTTGTTCCGTGCTTGTAGAACTTTTTGTAGAAAGGAGGATGATGTTTTCAGATGATGGGTCGATTTTTCTCCGGACTCATTACGTCAGGAGCTTGGTGCTGCTTCGACGAGTTTAATCGTATAGATATCGAAGTGCTCTCAGTAATTGCACAACAACTAATCACCATCAGAAACGCGAAAGTCGCCCGTGCGAGAGAGTAAGTTACAAGAGTTTCTAATGTAGAAACTCTGGTGTTCCGCAAAGGCAAATGACATCAACGTCATTTTGTTTAGATTTATGTTCGAAGGCCGCAAGTTGAAATTGATCATGTCTTGCGCTACTTTTATTACCATGAATCCTGGGTACGCGGGAAGAACAGAGCTCCCGGATAATTTGAAATCCTTATTTCGACCGTTCGCCATGATGGTTCCGGATTACAGTAAATGATCGAAATTTTCATTTCGGATTATCGCGGCTGTCGATTTTTCAAAAATATTTTCGTTTTGTCAATAGAACTCATATCGGAAGTTATACTTTACTCGGAAGGCTTTGAATCTTCCAAAATCTTGTCAAAGAAAATGACTCTAATGTACACGCTTTGCAGCGAACAACTTTCTCAACAGGATCACTACGATTTTGGAATGCGGTATTGCTTTTTCTAAGCATTTGCTTGATTGAATGATTGTTTTAAAACGCCCAATTAATTTCCAAGAGCTGTTAAGAGCGTCCTGGTAATGGCGGGAAGTTTGAAACGCAGCAATCCCGACAAACCGGAAGACGTGGTTCTCATAAGAGCGTTGAAAGACAGCAATCTGCCCAAATTTCTGGCCGACGATGCCGAACTGTTTTACGGCATTTTGCGAGATTTGTTTCCCGGGGTCGAAATCCCCGAAGAAGATTACGGCATTTTTCAGGAAACCGTTGTAACTGTAAGCGTTGATTAATTTAATCAAAACAGGGGATAAATAATCGCAGCAAAATGATTCGTTTAGATATTAAACGAAGCCGGTTTGCAACCAGAAACATGCTCGATAAAAAAAGTTATTCAACTGCACGAAACGATGATAGTTCGGCACGGTGTCATGCTTGTCGGCGGTTCCGGTTCTGGAAAAACTTCCGTTTTGCATGTACGTTTTTTGCATTGAAAAATCGGAGTGTTTCGAACTGATTTGTTTCATCCGTTGCAGACATTACGAGACACGTATGGTCGCCTTCAAAAAATGAACGTAAAAGGACAGTACTATCGAAATGTTAACACGTACGTCATAAATCCCAAAGCCGTTACGATCGGAGAACTTTACGGCGAAGTAGATACTTTAACAAACGAATGGCACGATGGCTTGCTTGGAATTATTGCCAGGCACGCTTGTTCGGTAAATTTTCATAAGATTTGCAAATGTTAGTCAGATGAAACTGACTGGAATAATAATGATTGTAGTTTACCACGGACGAGCATCAATGGATCGTTTGCGACGGGCCGGTGGATGCCGTTTGGATTGAAAATATCAACACTGTTTTAGATGACAATAAAATGCTGTGTTTAGCTAACTCGGAAAGAATAAAATTCACGCCGTACGTTCACATGGTTTTCGAAGTTATGGACCTGACGCAAGCTTCGCCTGCGACCGTTAGTCGATGCGGTAAATATACCATTCACGTTTTCTGTACTTTCAAAATTATTCGCAAAGCATTTATTACTAATAAATTCGTCACGCAATAAGGAATGGTGTACGTTGATTCTGCCGAATTGCGATGGTTGCCGTACGTGAAATCCTGGCTGTATAATTTATCGGATAAAATAATCAACGAGGAATCGAAGAGTTATTTACTAGGGTTGTTTGAAGAGTTTGTCGACGCCGGGTTAACATTCTTCAAAAAAAATTGCGATGCTGTTATTTCTCAGGTGAAAACTAAACTTTTCGTGAAAATGGAAGGAAATGGATTCGTTTTTTAATCTTAGGTTGATGTTGGAAAAGCAAACATGCTTTGCGCCTTGATCGAAATGATTCTCGTGGAAGCCGATTTGGCGAAAAGCAATTTAAAAACCCGGGGATTGAAGACGTTTATTCTCCAGTCCTTCATCTTTTCTTACATGTGGGCGATCGGTGGCAATGTCCATGGCGACTCGCTGAAATCATTCACACTTTTTGCGAAACAACAATTCGAAGCGAATTCGGATGTTCGGTAAACAACGACGCTGAAAAATGCAATTTATTTTGGAACTTGTGTACCTACGTTTTTTATTCTAGATCTTTTAAAATTGAAAATCTTTGGGGGTTCTATATGAACGCACAAAAGCATAAGTACGATTTATGGGAAAAGATAATGCCGGATTTTATTTACGATCGAGAAATGCCGTTTTTCGAAATAACCGTTCCGACTGTAGACACGGCACGTTTCGGATACATTATGCAAAAACTCATTGATAGAGGAAAACCTGTTCTGTTCACTGGTGACACAGGTCAGTTACCCTGCTTTTAAATTCTCTCGGTCGGTTTGAATACGGAAATGAAAATGTCAAAGATCGCGTTGATCGCGTCGTAAAATAAATTTAATAAACATTCATTGATCGTGCAAGGTGTTGGAAAGTCGATAATCGCGAAAACGGTTCTAACGAACCTGCAGAACTTTGGCACCTGGGTGCCGATAGTATTCAATTTTTCGGCCCAAACCAGCAGCGGCAGAACCCAGGAAGTTATGGAACTGAAATTGGAAAGAAAGAAAAGGACTCTTCTCGGAGCGCCAGTTGGCAAAAGAATGTGCGTCTTCGTTGACGACTGTAACATTCCGAAATTGGATTTTTACGGTTCGCAGCCGACCATAGAGCTTTTAAGGTTGTGAAATCATTTTTCAAAGATATTTATTTGTGAAAAAAAACGCCTTCGAAACGCCAACGATGTTTTTCTGCGTAGGCAATTGTTGGATTTCGGAGGACTGTACGACAGAGAGAAATTATTCTGGAAAGACATCGAAGACGTCGTTTTAACTTGCGCTTGCGGGCCTCCAGGGGGAGGAAGAAACCCTCTGACGCCAAGATTCGTGAGACACTTCGGTGTTTTATCGATACCAGCGTCTTCGGAAAATTCGCTGACATTAATTTTCAGGTTAACGCGAACTCACGAAATTACAAGAAAGAATTTGAAGATTTGCTTTGTCGTTTTCAGTTCTATAATTACCGGATTCCTGCAAGAGTTCTCTCAGTCCGTAATCAACGTCGGCGATAAAATAGTGAAAGCTGCGATTCAAGTGTATCTCAGAATAGCGCGAGATTTGCTTCCAACGCCCGAAAAAAGTCACTACGTTTTCAACTTGCGCGATTTATCGAAATGCATTCAAGGCATGCTCCAAGCTGATCCGGCAATCGTCATCGAGGCAAAACAAATGTTGAGGTGCGCGTTCTAAATTACTTGACGAAATTAAAATAATAATTGCGTACACAACCAGATTATTTCATCACGAATGCTTGCGAGTTTTTCACGACCGCCTCATTAGTGCCGAGGACAAAAGTTACTTTTACCGCTTGATGTCGGAGATAAGTTCGCAAACTTTCGACGATAAGGCACTTCCACTGCCAAAGGAACCGGCCGTTCTGCTCTTTGGGGATTTTATGGGCGGAGTTGCAACACAGCAAAGGACTTACGAGGAAATTACAGACTTGAAAAAAGCCAGAGTCGTTTTACAGGTACAATTATACGTTCGCGCGTATGAATTTACTCTTGTAGCAGATGCTCTATTCATGCGAACGCAGCTGGGCTCGTTTGACAAAAAGCTTACGAAATCTTTCATTATCGCGTCAACCGGATTCTTCTTTCAACCATATTTTCTACGCTACAATTTCTTCAGCGGTAAAACTTTAGATTCCAATATTCTTTTTCATCTCAGGATTATTTAGAAGATTACAACTTGGCAATGTCCAAAGACATGACCGTCATTTTCTTTATGGACGCCATAGAACATTTATGCAGACTCGCAAGAATCTTGCGCTCCGAAAGAGGAAATGGTATTTTCGTTACGTCATTTGCGCCCTTTATTCCGTCATGAGCAATGATATCAAAAGGGTTTTCTCGTTGATAGGTTTTCTCATCGGAGTCGGTGGTATGGGAAAACAAAGCCTGACTAGACTCGCGTCTCATGTAAATGGGTACAGGTAAATATAAATACCAAAAATGTTTCGGTGACTTTCTTCATTGTTTCGTCTTCCGTTCCCAGATGTTTGCAAATAGAAGTCACTCAAGGTTACGGCAAAAATGACTGGTACGAAGATCTTCGCCGGTTCTATTTCAAGCCGGGAGTTTTCGCCGAGCCAGCGACTTTTCTTTTCACGGATACGCAAATTGTGACCGAGGAATTTTTGGAAGACATCAATAACACGTTAAACTCCGGTGAATGTTATCGAAAGTCACTGTGACTAATTGGCGAAAACAAACTCTCGAAATGACGAAACAGTGATTTGATGATTCAATTTCATCAGGCGAAATTCCAAACCTTTATGAAGCCGATGAATTGGAGAAAGTTATAATAGCTATAAGGCCTATTGCCAAAGAAGCGGGCATTCCAGAAACTGATAGGGATGCCATTTATCAATTTTTTATCGGAAGAGTACGTAATCACTTACACCTGATGTTATGCATGAGTCCGGTTGGAAATGCATTTAGGTAACTCCAAATTTAGTCTTTGAAAACTAAAAACACGCATTTATATTTTTAAATAATTACGCAATAGACGCAGATGTCGTATGTTTCCATCGTTGGTGAATTGTTGTACAATCGACTGGTTCGAAAAATGGCCCAATGAAGCGCTCTTTTCAGTTGCGGAAAAGTCGATTTCCCCCGTCATCAATGACGAGAAAAAGTCGTTCGCGTTGGCTTCGATTTGCGTTTCAATGCACCAAGTAATAATTGCGCGCACTGCCGAAACTCTAATTTCCAAATATCAACAAAATCAAATGTTTCAGAGTGTCGAAGAAATGACGATTCGATACTTCAATGAAGTGCGGCGAAGATATTACACGACGCCCAGCAGTTACTTGGAATTGTTAAAACTTTATTTGTCGACGTTTGAAAGAAAGAAACGAAAGATATTGTTGCTTAAAGACAAAATCAACAATGGATTAAACGTAAACACATTCAATCGCGTCGAATTCTAACGTAAATTAAATTAAAATTATCTTTAGAAATTGCTTGAAACCAACGAAATAATTGGCACTATGAAACAAGAGTTGATTATTCTTGCTCCAAAATTGAAAGTCAGCTCGGAGGAGGTATCGAAATTGGTGGAAATTCTCAAAAAAGAACAAGCAGAAATCGACAAAGTGCAATCCGTCGTAGCTGCGGATGAAAAAAAGGCAAAGGTATGAAAACATTTCGAATGATTTGAGATTTTAGGATTTTTCAATTGACTTCAATGCAACATTTTCGTTCAGAAAAAAGCCTCGGAAACCGGTGCGTTGGAAGCAGAAGCACGCAAAGATTTGGACGCGGCGATGCCTGCTCTGGAAGAGGCTCAAGCAGCTCTCAAGTCACTCAATAAAAACGACATAAACGAAATAAAAGTATTCAATCGGCCTCCGCCTCTCGTGCGCTTTGTCATGGAAGCGATTAATCTTTTACTCGGCGAAAAGTGAGGATTGCGATTTTGCTGAAAGTAAAAGAAATTATGTTTATTTATCAACACTTTTCGCGTTACAGAACCGATTGGGCGACGGCAAAACTCGTTCTATCGGATATACACTTTCTCGACAGACTCATAAACTACCCGAAAGAGGAAATCAACGAGAAACTTTTGAAGAACTTGCAAAAGTACGTGAAAAACCCCGATTTCCAGCCCAACATCGTCGCGAAGCAAAGCAAGGTTTGCAGATCGATGTGCATTTGGGTCCGCGCGATCGATGGATACGCCAAACTTTTTAAAGATGTGCTGCCCAAACGTGTCAGGTACGATAAGTTTCAAATCAACTTCTTTGCACAGTCATTTTTCATATTTTTCATTGAAAATTACATAGATTGGAAGAAGCGCAAAAAGAGTTGTTGGCGATTGAAGAAATTTTGAAAGAAAAGCAGCGACAGCTTTCGGAGGTCGAGGGGAAAATCAAAGCGTTACAAAAAAAGTATGACGTAGCCATGAAGAATCGCTCTGATTTGGAGTATAATATATCGCTGAGCGAAGCTCGGCTAAACAGATCGGACAGATTGACATCTGCTCTGGAAGATAAACAAGTTCGCTGGAAAGAAATGACAACGGTACCAAATCATTTCATACACATAATCACAAAAACAATCTGCAAAATTTAAACTCTCGGCAAGGTCCTGATTAATGGACAGAAGAGAACGAATGCGACAGTGGAGAATTAATTGATTTTCGAAACATTTAAGGAATTCGACAAGCAAATAGAGAACGTAATAGGCGACAGTCTCGTCGCTGCTGGAAGCCTGGCTTACTTTGGTGCTTTCACCAGCACATATCGCCAGGAGTTGCTAGAATTCTGGCTAAAACAGTGCAAGGAACGCGGAATAGAAACCACGCGAAACTTTAATTTGATCTCTGTTCTCGCCGATCCTTACGAAATTCGATTGTGGGACAGTTTTGAACTGCCGCGAGATACAGTCAGCATCGAAAATGCAATTATGGTTACTCAAGCGGGACGTTGGGCCTTGATGATCGATCCGCAAGAACAAGTAATGATTGATTCAATTAATTGAAACATACGAAGTTATTTCTTGAATAAAAAAAGTAATCAGCAACATTCCAAAGGCCAATCGATGGATACGAAATATGGAGCAAGAAAATAGTTTGAAGATTTGTAAAATGACGGACCCGAATTTTATGCGATTTTTAGAAGCCTCCATTAGAATTGGGGCGCCGTTTTTATTGCAAGATGTCGCCGAAACTTTGGATCCAAGTTTGGAACCAATTTTGTTGAAGCAAACATTCGTTCAGGTACTTTGGAGCGTGATTCGATTGCAATTAAATGTGTTGATTCGTAAACCATAATCCAGGGAGGAAGAACAATGATAAGACTAGGAGACAGCAATGTAGAATACGACGCAAACTTCAAACTTTACATAACTACGAAACTGGCGAATCCTCATTATTTGCCGGAAATATGTATCAAAGTAACGCTCGTGAATTTCACAGTTACGCGAGCTGGATTAGAAGAACAACTATTGGCGTAAAAATTGCTTAGTAAAGCGTAAAAAATACATGTTTCGAAACAAAAACTTTCGTTTTTAAGGAGCGTGGTGAAACTCGAAAGGCCAGATTTGGAAGCTCAAAGAAACGAACTGATAGCGAGAATCAATTCCGACAAAAACCAGCTGCAGTACATGGAAGATCGAATATTAACGCTGCTATTCGACTCCAAGGGAAACATTTTGGACAGCGAGGAATTGGTTGAGACCCTGAACGAAAGCAAAGAAACTTCCGACATCATAGCTGCAAGGTTACGAGAGGCGGAAAAGACGGAGGAAATAATTTCGACGACTCGAGAAAAATATCGAACCGTGGCGAATCGGGGCTCGGTGCTGTATTTCGTCGTGGCGAATTTGCCCAATATTGATCCGATGTATCAGTTCTCACTGAAGTATTTCAACCAGGTAACAATTCGTCGACATTTTTGTACGGTTTTGAATGATGACGGGCCTTTTTCCGTTTTAGATATTTAATCTAGTCATAAAAACGAGCGAGAAGAGCGATGTTTTGCAGCAACGATTGAGCATTTTGCTGGACGAAACGACTTCGGCAATTTACAGAAACGTATCGCGAGGGCTTTTCGAAAAACACAAATTAATATTCAGTTTCATGTTGAACATCGCGATGTATTTGGACAAGCAAATCATTACTCGCGATCAGTGGAATTTCCTTATTCACGGCCCTGGACAAATAAAAACAGTGATATATTTAATTGCTTTTTGAAGTTAAATTCATCAGCCTTGACTTTTAACGCAGGAAAACAAAAAGCCAGATCACCCAACTCTGACAGATTTAATGTGGGTTTCCGTTAATTACCTCGCCAAGAACTTTAAGAAGTTCAGCAGAATTATTCCGGACGTTGCAAAAAGTATCAAAATAGCCATCGAAGATCACGTAGAAGTAATACAAATGCACGATATAAATATTAGAGTGGACGCTAAACTCTTTCTTCGACAGGAAATCAACATAAATGCTCGAAATAAAGCAAACGCGTCAACGGCTTGGGATGAAGTTTTAGACGACATGGATAAGCTCATGTTGCTGAAAGCTTTGAAGGAGGAAACTTTAGTGTTCGGAATCACTGCTTACGTCAAGAAGAATCTCGGCCAAAAATTTGTCGAGTCGCCAATGATTTCCCTGAAACACGTGTAAGATGCAGCAAATAATTTAGTCGAGTAATTAAATAAAACGATTCCCCTGTTAGATTTCCGGACATGTCAAAAACAACGCCCTTGATTTTCATCTTGACAACTGGGTCCGATCCATTTAGCGCGTTCCAAAAATTCGCCGAGGAAAAAGGCGTCGCTAATCGTCTGGAGTCGATTTCTTTGGGTCAAGGTCAAGGGCCCATCGCTGAAAATCTCGTTAAGAAAAGCAGACGCGAAGGGGGATGGGTTTTCCTTCAAAATCTGCATCTCGCGACTTCCTGGATGCCCGCCATGGAAAATTTAGTGACTTTTATATCGGAAGAATCGAGCACGATTCACGATAACTTTCGCCTGTTTCTCAGTTCCATGCCGAGTGCCGCGTTTCCCGTTTCAGTTTTGCAGAATTCGGTGAAAATCACGAACGAACCTTCCAAAGGACTCAAAGCTAACGTCAAAAGGGCGCTTTTCGATTTGGAGGAGGACTTTTTTGACAATAATCGTAATCGTTTTGCTGTGAATTTTGTGAATCGAACAAGTTTTTTGTACCATGAAAAATATGATCATTGTAGCCCTGGGATCAAGCTGGCGCAGAATGATATTTGGGATGTGCTTTTTCCACGCGATTATTCAGGAGAGGAAAAAGTTTGGCCCGTTGGGTTTCAATATTTCGTACGAGTTCAATGAAAACGACCGACAGTGCTGTTTACTGAACTTGAAAATATTCTGCGCGCTCGGGAAAATTCCTTGGGAAGCTATAACTTACATCACGGGTACATTTTCTTGCTTGAACTTGCACAAAAGTAATAATGAATCACATGGAGAAACGTTTCGTGCAGGGGAAATTATTTACGGGGGCAGAATCACGGACAATTGGGATCTGCGCTGCCTGAAAACGATTCTCGATGGATTTTTGTCACCGAAAACTTTGAAAACCGGTAATTACAAAAATGTCGTGTATTGCAAATTACACTCGCGTCGAAACCAAAATTATACATTTCAGATTACGCGTACTCTCCGTCCGGAGTATATTTCTGTCCCAGCTACCAAAAATTACAAGAATATCGCGATTTCGTCGAGAGTTTTCCTCTTATTGAAGACCCTGAGATCTTTGGAATGCACGAAAACGCTAACATCACTTACCAGGTCAACGAATTTCACGGAAAAAATGTTTCTTTGTCCAACTTGTTAATTTGTTTTTCTATATTCGATGTGCGTGCAGTTACAAGAAACAAGAACGATTGTGAACGTCATAATGGACATTTATCCCAGAGCCGAAGCTGGAAGCATTGGTAAATCCAGCGGAGAAACAGCCTACGAGCTCGCTGATACGGTGATAGAAAAAATCGTCCGCAAAATAGATCCAGAAAATCGTCACTCGGATCACTTGAAAGTAAATTGCATACACATCATTTACATCCCGGAAAGCATTATTGAGAAAAAAATTGTACAATGATGCATTGATGCGATTGCATCCTGATTTCACAATCTTTTGTCACACGTTGAAGCATTTATTTCTGCATGAGATTGAGATAAAATTGACTGCGCGTTTGGCTATCTAATTTATCGATTTCGAAACTAATTTTCTAGACAGATGCTACGGGTCGATTACAATCTCTAACGATTGTTTTGCTGCACGAAGTGGAACGATACAACAAGCTTCTGAACAAAATGCATTCCTCGATGGAAGACGTGAAACGAGCGATCAAGGGTTTTATTGTGATGTCGGAAGAACTGGAAAAAGTTTTCACAGCTTTGATGAATAATCAAGTACGTTTCTTAGTACTTTGAACTTTTATTTGGGAAAACCAGTCGGAATTTTCGGATGGCAAAATCATTTGGAAATTTGGTCTAGGAAAAACTTATTTGGAATAACAATTCAACTTTTGAAAAATAGGTTCCTGAAATGTGGCACAATGTCAACGTTTATCCGTCATTAAAAACTTTGGGAAGCTGGATAAGAGATTTGGAATTGCGAATAGATTTTATACAAGTAACGTGACGAATTTTTCGGGAAATGTTTGAACGATCATTACAAGTTTCGAAAACATTTCAGACGTGGTTAACTAAATCAATGCCCGTGTCGTTTTGGCTTTCCGGCTTATCTTTTCCCCAAGGATTTCTGACTGGGATGTTACAAACGCACGCCAGAAAATACAACATTCCCATAGACCAATTGAAATTGGATTTCGCGTACAAAAGCGTCGTCCTGGACCAGGACGAAATCGAAAAGTCGCATAAGAAAGGCGAAACCTCGGTGATACAAATTACATTTTTTCATTCATTTCCCACTCGATAAATTATTACATTAGTTTACATTAAAAGGCATCGCTGGTTTACAAAAATCTGCAAGTTCCCAGAGACGGGATTCTCGTTCACGGACTTTTCATCGACGCGGGAAAGTGGTCCTTTGATTCAATGATGCTCGTCGACGCGAAAAAGGGTTTTCCATTTGTCTTTCGATTCATTTTACGATATCGTTAACAATTTTTTCCCTAGGTGAAATGAACCCTTCGCTTCCAGTGATTCACATTTTGCCGGTTTTGTCTCTACCCGATAAAGACTCTAGATACGTTTGTCCTCTGTACAAAACGAGTGTCCGAGCAGGAGTTTTATCGACGACGGGACACAGTACAAATTTCGTAGTCCCAATATTGCTTCCGTCCATGCGTGAACAATCTTACTGGATTCTCAAAGGAACAGCTCTGCTCATACAAATTACCAACTGACCACAAAGTTCATCGCAACTTGTAACAAATAATTCAAAAAATATGACAAATAAATTAAAGTATCGCTGCCTCGATTAGTTTCTTACAAGTGAAGCGTACTGGTAATTTCTAAAACTACTTTCAACCAGATAATCACACAAAACCTTACGCAACACCAACCAACAAAATAATTTAATATTCTAAGCTCCTGCGGTTAGTAAAAAATTAATCAATACTGGCACGAAATACATATAAGGAAGCTCATTATCGAAGGTACAAAGTTATGACGACTGGAGATTCGCTTGTTTTCTTTTGATGACAACCGAATGGTAATCGAAGTCCTGCTTGTCGATGCTCCACAGCATGATCATGTACAAGGTCAGTAAAGATGCCAGCAACACTCTGTCGATACTAAAAACAAAACAACAATTATTACAAATGAAGCCATTGTTTTCTGAACAATTGCTGTACCTCATTACAGGATGACCCCAGAGAATAATCGAAAAGCACGTGAAACTGGGATGTCTCATGTGCCCCAAATATCTTTGGAGCTCCCTCGACTTCAAGGCCATTGGCGGAGGTCTGCGTGATATCTTGTAGCACACTTGTTTAATCCCAGCTAATTCGGAGATGTCCATCATGATACAACCACTGTATATAATGAACCATGCGATAACGTGCAGGGCAGTCATGAACAGCCAAATTGTGTTGTTCTTCGACGTGTCAATGTTCCATAAAGAAATCCAAGTGACTTGTTGCCAGTTCGTTATCAACATGTGAAGCGCCGCCGCGCAGAAAACGTTGTAGATACTTCTTTCTACATCTTCCAAACCCAGTTTCTGATAAATTTCTTTCATGGAATCGCTGGCCATGACGGAGTGTTGGATTATGAACAAACTGACGAAAAACAAATTTACGAGCAGTATCCATAACGTCGAGGAAAAAACCTGTTCTTCTGCGAAAAATTTTCAGACGGATAATTTAAAATCTGATAATTTGATAATGTGATTGATTATTATTGTAATGTAAATTATTTAAAATTAGATTTTACCTGGTACGCGACTTATAACGTCGTTGTTGCCGTAATTATGCTTCGACAAAAAATGCATGAAGTGTATTAGGACGTAAAAAGTATACAAAAAACTGCCGAGGCACACGCCCAACCGGAAAATTTTTGCGATCATTTTGGCGGGATTTTTAAAATTACAAATAGTCGCCTTATTGGCACTTTTTATCTCCGGAATTGGAATCAGTGTTATCACTTCATAACAGAGATATAAGTCTCGACGGAATTTGAGGTTAGGTTCAGAATAAATATAAACACGGCACTGTGTCACGACTATTTTCGTATCGTAAACGCGCGACTGTACGTGTGAAGATAAGGGAGGATGACATGCTCTCTTCCTCGCTCCCACTCACACAAGTAAAAAGCACGTCCGTGAGAAGAGAAGTGCAGTTTAAACGACGCACAATATTATTCAGTAAGGAAAATGAAGTTTATAAACTTCATTTTCCTTACTGAATGTTGTGCATCGTTCAAACCACCGTATATATGTACGGCAGTTGTTTATACTTTTACGTTAATATTGATACGGTAATCTATTTAATGAATGCTTTCTCTACACGCAACTTCCAATATAGCAATAATATTTATTTATTCATTCATTAATACATTGATGACTGTATTTTTTAAATATTATGTGCCTAATATTATTATTAACTTTTGATTAACTGATTTCGAGCAAAGTATTGGCTGAAATTACTGACATCTACCAGATTAATTCACTTCGATAGGCACTGACAGTACAGAATAATGTTTCGATTTTTTATTTATCGGTGATTTTTTTCCGCTGCCATGAGTATAGACTAGTTCTATTTTCTTTGGCGGGAGAATTGAAGCTGAATTACGTTTATCTTCGGTTGAATCTTTCTTGATAGGACCAATAGTAATCACACCAGGTAGTACGTATTCTGTGCCCTGCGAAGGAAATATTAATTGTGTGCATGAACTTTCATCCATACGAGTTATTCCGCAGTCATTTGTCCCGGATCATCTTTTTGCCCCGAAAAAGATTAACACGCTTCGGTTCTGAACGACCTCTTCGTGAAAAACTGATTGGATCCAATCGGATCTGATCAGATCCAAAATGTCCAATTTTCGGATTTGATCTGATCCAATCAGATCTGGTGCTGAATCAATTCAGATCAGATAAGATCTAGTACTGGATCAGATCTGATTGGATCTCATCAGATCTGTTCAAATCTGTTGCTGGATCAGATCAGATCAGATTGGATCTTATCAGATCTAGTTAGATTTGGTATTAGATCAGATCAGATCTGGAAATTGGGCATTTTTGGATCTGATCAGATCCAATCTCTTTTTCACGGGTCGAACGAGCGTTGCCCCGAAAAAGCGTCGCACTGAAATTACGTTATACTAAATAAGCGCTCTAATTGATGGATATTCATCTCAAGATACTTCTGTACCCACGAATCAGAGCATTTTTGGTAGCACGTGATTTCAGTGCGACACTTTTTCCAGGCGATGATCATTCCGGTGAAAAGGGATGTAAATACATCCAGATCTAAGTACCTTCCGTAGAGGGCACGTCGCATTTTCAAGACCCAGCATCTTAAGATATCCGATCTGAAGAAGAGTTGCTTCACCGTTCTTTGCAATGGAAAGTAAATCACACAACTCGTATACTCTAGTAAAACCGCCCTCGGCGGTGAATAACTGAAATTATATTAAAGAATGTTTTCGTACATGAGATGAACTGTTTCATCTTTGAAGAAAAATAATTGCCTGATCAATTACTTCCGGCACTGCTTCATATTTGATTGCGATCAAAACTTACTTTATATTCGTAACCTGATTCCACATTATTTTCTAATTTCCATGAATCTTTTTTGATTCTGAATGCATCTTCTGGCGTAAATGTAAACTGGGGTCCACTTGTTTTGTATCGTCCGGCTTTGTATAAAGTCATTGTATAATCTGAAAATTAGCAACTATACTGAGTTACATGAAACCATTGACAAAGTATATCTGAAACGTTTCGTATGCTTTTACTAGAAGTTAGGGCGAAAAATATAATAGTGGTCTACTTAAAAATTTAGAAAATTTGCATGCAACGTATTCTAAACATCGTGTAATCGAAAATAAGCTAACATTTCTCGTAAAAGGCTTCATTTCTTTCGAAGTTATAGAACGACAGCAAAATTATGGATATGACAAACTTCATTTTCCTTACTGAATATTGCGCGTCTTTCAAACTATCTTATATTTGCACGGCAGTTGGGTATAGATACTTTTACGATAATATTGATACGGGATATCTATTTAATTAATGCTTTCTCTACACGCAACTTCCAATGATAGTCAAATGCAGTTAAATTTGACTGGATAAAACTAAAGAAAACTTCCGTAATATTGTACATTGCGAAGAAAACAATAACAAATATTCAAAAAATACGGGCCCAAAGTACGACGATGACGTAGTAGCCGAGAGTGACAGAGAAAACATGTCACCTTCCACTTTTCTTCTCACGGACGTGCTTTTTGTTTGTGTGAGTGGGAGCAAGGAAGAGAGCATGTCATCCTACCTTATCTGCCCACGCA
>JABFQM010001228.1:0-23350 GCA_022816865.1 Zelostemma sp. ZL-2020
CGAGTTCGGAGAAGCGGTGAGAATTTATCCTTCGGCATTTAATTAATCCGCGGGAGCGCGATAAATTTCCTGTAATGTATTTGATTAAAGGATAATGCTCGCGCTATTCTCTCTGTCGTTCTCTTTACTTCCCCTTGGCTAGTTCACTCGCGGTGTCTCTTCTCTCTTGGCCCTTGCGTCCTTTTCTTCGTAACACTCGCTATTTCCCTCTCGAAAGCATGGTTTGACTTTGTCTCCTATGGGGATCGACGACACATCGCTATTTCGTTATCTCGTTTGGTCCTAAAAACGACACAGAGCTCGGAGAACTCGTATCATCAGCCCTCGATCCCATTCGCCCTTCTTCAATCTTCACTTTTTTCGCCTGTTCATTCGTTCATCCACAAGGCACTTGTGCACGAGTAGACTGTAGGGAATCCGCGAACATTGGGCGACTCTTATGTATACATTTTCACGGAAAACCCGCGATAAAAAGCAGAAACGTTTCCGGTCCCGGGATATTTACTTTTCCCCCGATCCACGTGTCCTATCGGCGCGAATTTAATTAATCCCTTCGGCCAGGATGGGCTTATCCTTTAATATCGATAATGCATGGGAATTCGCTGTAAAATGACATGAAAGAGATAAACGGCAAAAGTTCAAACATTCGATGTCGCTTCGGCAAACAATGGCTTCGAGAAAGCGCTGTACGCGAGATTGAATAATGAATTGGGTTGCGATTCTTTTGCTTTATTTTCTCATCGAGAATTTTTACGGTCTTTGATTTCATGCTTTCGTGCATTTCGTAATTGAACCGTATCAAAACGATTGCAATTAGCTTCAATAAATTATTACTCGGGCTCTTCGTTAATTTCGTTACGACCTCGTCCGAGCGTATGGATTTTTCAACTACGTGGCATGCATTTTTAATCGAACGCGCAGGTTCGTAAAATTTCTAACCACCCGAGTTAATAAATAGCGAATTAACGAAGAGAATTATTTCGCCAAGAAATGGAATCTTCGAGTTTGCGCTACAATTTCACCGACGCTCGTGATTTTCAGGCGAAATAATTGTAGTTTAAAAACAAACCGAGATACGGAGATAAGTCAGTCAATGGCCATTGCAGCTGGCCTCGCACTATTCATCGCTCCGGGGATTCGAAAATTACTCCGAGTTCCTTCGATCGCGCCTAATTGGCTCGCATTTCGTTCATGCCTGCGTCCTTTTTCACTCCTTTCTCTCTCGATCATCGCACACGTCAAGGCGGTGGATCTCACGTCCTGGAATTTCATGCCCGAGTCCTTGAACTTACAATCTTCAATATCAATATTTATTTCTCCCGGAACGATGCGACGTTCGATAAAATTCTTTCATCTCGTATACGAAGCTTCTCCCGTGCACGTTCGGCTATTCAATTACGTGGATCACAAAGCCGCGTCTCGCGTAATACGTGTATAGGGTCGTGGCTTACGGTATACAGTCTAGAAACTTTGTTAAGATTAGCTGGGTCGCACGCAACGAAGGGAAAGAGACGAGCGCGCAGGAGAAGCTCGTGACATAAGCGAGACGGCGGCGACCGGGGCGTCAATTTTTCTCATAGGTCAGCGCAGCTAGCGCTCTTATCACCTAGACTTCGAGTTCTCGCGTTACTCTTAATTACAATCTCGGACGTAACACCGCCCACGAACCTCCTTAAGGCGTATACGAAAGGATCTATTCGCTTTCGAACGATCGTGAAACGGAAGATCGACACTTATGCCCCGGAACACGCGAGCTTTATCGATAGCAACATTCGAGGCGAAAAATAGAAATTGAGACTGGAAACGCGAGCTCGAGTCATCAACATTGTAACGGAATTCTCGTTCGACCTGGAGACCAAAGCTCATTACATTTTTACGCCTTATCGGAGAAAGTGAAAAGCGGCTATTGTTTATGCGAACTCGCAGGTTAAACCCCTATATTGGACGGAATCGGAGCCAGCATATTATACCATTAGCATATCGGATAAGCGACCCCAATGCGCGAGCAAGCTTTAAATTCAAAACCGTCGTCTAATATTATACCTTTAGGTGCGAAAACACCCCGTCGATATTAAAAGTTGCGTGGCTCACAGATATTACGTGTATCCTCCGAACTCTCGTTCTCACGATTTTCATCGACATTTTATGCTCGCATATTTTTAATAAAATACAATCAAGCCCGATGAATTTTCATGGAACATTGGATTTTCGTTCCCTGAAATCCGTTTTGACTTTGGCAGATGAAAAATTGTGAACTTCATTGATCGTAATATGCAATCAAGTTTCTTCGGTGGCGAGTGATATATGAAGGAAGTAGGAATGGTCTAACTGAAGGGGTTGTACCTAGACTCACGCATGTCGTATCTCTCTAGCGCCTTAGACCACTTTACAGCACCCTCCATTCTCTTCGACCAGCGTTTGGGGCAGTGATGGATCGACTCTGGTTATCACCACCTCCGGAACACCTTCGCCCTGCCGAGGGCTGAGGGAATCGCGGGGCAAATCCAGCATTATCAGACACGATGCAAAAGGGGGCACTTATTCGTAGACAGCTGCTAAATAGAGGCCTTCTTTTTTTCGCGCATCGCCGAAAAAAAGATATGAAACCAGCCGAGGCGCACGCGAACTTACAATTTGAATTTACAAATATTCTTTTAATCAGAAATGCGCGGTAATAGATTACATGACAAATTGAAAGTCTTTTACGAATAACCTTTATATCGCAGAAAGCTTGGATTTTAGATAAGAGAGACTTGAAATCTCGAATTAAATTCTTTGGAAATTTATTTTTAATATTTTCAATATAATATTTTGAAGAAACTTGAATTTTCAAACGATTTTCTCCACTTTTGTATCCATTCGCTTGAAAATCAGGTCGCTTTTCAATTGCGAGTTGCAAAGAAACGTAAAAAAAAATGTTAATCGATGTAGAATCGTATAAAGAATGTTATCCCGATGACCTTAATTCACGCAGAATGTTACAAAAGAAGGAATAGCGATCTGAAGAAAAACGACGGAGAGTAATAAGCGAGATGGTGGGCGAAAATTATCGACGGGACGAAGGCCGCGAGCGGCGATTCTTTAAGACAATTCCGAGTCGTAAAATTCCTTCGTTAGGCATCAAAGGTGGCCCATAAAATCGGCAATTTCGAGTGCGTACCTGAACGTGTCCGGTTGGGAATGTACACGTGAAGAGTTTGCGAGTGTATTACGCCGCGAATAGTCGAGGGACTGTGCTCGTTTGATCTCGTGCCAGTGTACGTGTCGGACCCCTGTGGCGCCTTGCCACCATCACGTGCATAGCAATTCCATTGGATTCTGGCGTCAGATCGGCGGTTGATTAAAATCTGCAAGCCTTCGATATACGAACCACCGAACTTTATACCCTTTCTCCTCTTCTTTTTCACTCGTTCATGCGACGAGGCTAAACATAAATATTCTCAACTTTGCGCAGTTGTCTTTCTCGCTTCTTCGCACGTGCAGCGTCTTCTACTGAATCTCAGGTACAGACCCTAACTAAATAAATGAGTCCCACAAAACAATCAATTTATCGATGCCCGGACAATTATAATGGAAAATATCTCATGCACTTCGAATTCTGTCACCTCGCGCGCCCATCGATTTCATAAATTCCCATTTTTTCCTCTATTCCCAGCGATCTTTTAAATTCATGAGCGCTCATGTTTACGATCTCTTGGAAAGAAGGTCAAGCGAATATTGAAATTGAAGTGGTTGCTTTTAAATTACGACCTTCCCGCGTGATAAAAATTTTTCCCGGATTTACTTGATTTACGACTTTGAACATTTTCGATTTTTAATGTATGATTCAGGAAGCGATCAAGAAAAATGTTTTACTGGAGCGCAAAAACGGCCCTGGATCATTCTTTCGCCGAGAGCCAAGAATTCTTGGGGTGCAACGCTCCTGTTGCCTGATGGACAAACAAATATTCGTAATTCCCATTGTTCTACTCTTGCTTTTTTCCCAGACTACCAATTGAATATAACGAAATGCAAACAGTAGCATCGAGATCGCGAGGGACGCTCGAAGACCGTGTAAATGCTCCAACTTTTGCGAAGCTTTGCTCGCTGCAACTTTTTTTCTTATTTTTTGGAAACATTCGAGACATTGTATTCGTCTTTTATTGACTCGGCTTTCATTTATAAAAACAAACAATCCGAGAACGCGACGAACTAATCGTTGGCTAATATCTGCGGTCGAATGGTTTGCTTGATTGAACAATATTTTTTCGCTAAACCTATAGTAGCAACTTCAGCACACTAATGTCCAGAAATATCCTCATCCTCTACACGAAGGCGAGGTTATTCCTGGCGACGTCTACTGAGGAGAATATCATCAGCGAAGCTTGTAATTTTGATCATTTGACCGCTTACAATTCACCGGCCGCGAGATCCCACCGCAGGATTTATTGCCCGGCAATAACGAGTTGGGTATGAAATTTGAAAAAGACGCGCGTATTCACTGTCCCGTAGATTATCAGTGTTTAATGATTTCCAATCTCAATCCATTTCCCATTCACTCGCAGCTAAATATATCGAGAACTGCGAGAGTCGGAGTTTAATTTTCATTTTGCTTTCAAAGCATTCGAGGTATTTCGCGAACAAATTGAGGAAAACAATTTTAACAAAGCTCTTTAAATGAAGCACCGGAGACAATCTAATTGGGCAGATAATGACAGGACGAGAGACGGCAGCTGACGAGTTCCATCCTCTCATCGACGCGGAATTCATACGGTCGCTTCAACGTTACCGATTGCGACGCTACATCACTGACAAAAGATACGTTGATTAACAATGCCTAGAAACGCGATATCTATTTTCTACACTCGGGACTGGATCATTCGTAAACGACGATAAAGAGAAGAAACAAATCATTCCACCGTGTTTCCAATGAAGAACAAAGGCTCGTATCATTTCGGTTCCTAATTTGCAGAACTATAATTAGATAACTATTTGTTTAATCTCCATGGCAAAGGAAAAAGAGGAAATTTGTCATGAGAGATTGGCAGGATCGAGATCTCGGCGAGAGTCACGCCAACAGCGGCGAAGAAGAAGAGCAAAAAGGAGCGAAAGATGATTGTATCCAAGGGTATCCGACCCACGTTGAAGGGACTATCGCAGTAGATAATTCAGCGCGTATCTCGGTAGCCGTTCGCGTCCCTGCAGCACGTCGGCCATCACAAAGACAAACCTCTGATGCGGTAGCGGAACGTTCCGCTCTACACACAATCATCCTACATACCGTGGTCGGTGGCCACACTGACACGTGTGGGATGAAGACAGTCGAAGTCGCTTGCACGCAGGTGCAAGAGAAGCAGCAACAGTGACAAAGAAAGAGAGAGAAGGGAAGAGTACCAAGAACCAAACAACAAAACTCGAGATTGCTGACGGGCCGCGAGAGGTTGGCGCCATCGCATGATTACCAATTTGGAATTACTCGCTTGGAGTAGATGCGAAGGACACTGGCGGATTATCAGCTGCTGCGTTGAGAGGACATTCGTATGCGTGCATTTGAAAGAGATGTGAAGATTGAAAGACGAAATGACGAGAGGGACGGATAATAATTGCAATCCATTTTCATTTAGATGAGAAAAGAGACGAAGAATGAGCGTTTAAAATATTTAAGGAGCCTGGGACACGTGAAAATTGAGTTCTCGGATTGATTCATTCGGTATGCGCTTTTGACAGTTTATGCATCATGTGACAACATCGCATTGTCAGCGCTGATCTTCCAATAGGCAGTATTTATGAACGTCATGGAGCGAGAATCGCGATATGAAAATGCGAACAGAGGCCAGGAGAAATCTGATTTCATTTAAATTCAGGGTAGGTCACGCCGCCTACAAGTAAGGCCCAATTTCTACCGAAAGTTCTCTTTTTTTATTTTTCGAGCAGCGCCTATTGCGTCGGTGAAATACCTTGATGATTAACGACTCGCTGCTCGTGCTATTAATGTTTAAGCTATCGTCACCTTGGTCGACATCGGAGAGCGAAATCAATAAAGTCGATTATCGCGGGACTGCATTCCGGTAGCGGTCCCAACTATTCATCACACACCTACACTCAGGCTCGAGTACAGGAGCATTCGCGAGGTTACATAATGAAACTCACGAGCGCAAATGTTTAAGACTTCTCGTATGGTCGCGTCAAGGAGACTTTGCCATGGGAAGACACTGATTGAATTGAAGTAATATCAGGAGCAATGAGTAATGGCTGCCAGAGATTCAAATGTGGACTCGGTCCTTGATGTTCTTGTGCGCGAGTGTGAGTGGAGATCAGATAATGCGTAGTCATGCCAGGTGATTATATCGCATTATATGAGAGTCCGCTACTGTGTACTCAGCCCTCACGAAACAGGCATTGGTCACTCCTCCCTTCCTCCGCCGCCCCTCCTTTCCCCCTATTATTATCTATCTGCCTTTCTCCATCCTCCGCTTCGACTGCCTCTTCATTGTTGCTTTCGTCAAGAAACTTTCGATGTCATTAAGTCAAAACGCAGAGGAAATATCAAAGATCGACATCACTTAGAGTCCAGACATGACGAGAAAGATTACGGCGAAATGTTCTTTTAATTATATCGGAAGTTTGTCACTCGAAAACTTGAACAAAGTATGGGAATGAGTTTTTGCATCAACTTCGTGTAATGAGTAACTAGAGACTCGACCAATAGCGAGTCTATAAGCTCCATCCGGGTGGTCCAGCATCCACAAAGAGAATCGGAGACGCGAAAAAATCTAGCTCTCTTTGTCCAACTCGAAAGACAATGTGGCACAGACATTTGATTGATACGTGATACCATCCACCTATTACGGGATCGTGGCTCGTAATATACCTTGTGGTCACATTATAATTCCGTCCCGGGAAGTGAAAGAAAACGTGAAATAATTGACTTACGTGATTCCCGCTCGTAACTAATTTATTACGAGCCAGAAGTCGCCGCGACTGCATTTAATTCGGAGGTACGATGTTGGATTACACGAAGATTCTTCGGGAACTCGGGGATGAGAATTTATAGGAACACCCTGTGCAGGATTCCCGCCGTCAACCGATTCAATGATATCTCCCTGACGTCTCGCGATGATTTATTCGACGTAAGATGGCTGACTTGGGTTACGCGGGAGCTCCTTGAAGCATAAATACTATAAACAGAAGCTATTGTGAATATCCACAGGAAGATGGACGTACCCCACGCGCGAGGCATCACGGATCACCGATGAGCTGCGATTGTGTGGATTCGCTTTTGATACACGGCTCTCTGAGGTTGATTACGTTTCATTGCCAACGAAGCGTATGCACGAACAAAGTACGCTTCGCCGATAACATCGAGACTTTTATCCGTCATCTACATCGCGCGATATCGATCTCAGCAGCTTTGGTATCTTCTCCGAAAATAACGAAAATGCGTTTCGTTTCACGGTGTTTTTTCATTTAAACAGATAATTTTTAACAACAATGAGACAGTATTAATTGAAAAATTTTCAACAAATGACACGATTTACTACGAATTTGTGGAATTATATTGATTATCGTTTAGCGAATTCCGATGGAAGAAGATTCAATCCCGGCTCTCGAGAATTCAATATAAAATAATTATCCATCGGCAGGCGAGCGCCGAATTCGTTGTGCCTGCTAAGGCTGGCGTACGATTGTTCAACGGAACCTAATGACATGTGTGTATTTCCCATAGTAAGGCCCAACTCTCGGTCCCATGATTATATAGTATCAGTGTCTCACAACGCGAGGAGATTCCTCATGCACGACACACGAGTACCAGCGTCACGTTCAAGCGCGAGCTCTCTTGTGGACCTTTGCCACCCGCGAAGGGGGTGTCCTTTCGAATTAATGCTGGGCTATCTTATTGAGCTATCAATGGGTCTAACTTAACCCTTTGCCACGGCGAACGCATGCTATCATGCTCTGGGTGGGAAACCTTTGATCTTCGCCGACCGCGCCGACCGGTGCATTATATGTTACATTACGACCTCACTGCACTTATTATTGCCTTGCAAAACTACTGTTATACTTGTGGAAGTACTCGAGAACGTCGTTGAGTAATCTGTTACCGCTGACCGAAGAGAGACGAAGCGCTATGAATCTCCGTTTATAAATCTAATCACCGCGGAAATGTACTCGGAAGTTTTTAGTAAACTATTTAAAAAAAGGTAAACCGAGAAGTGCAAGTTTCGAAATTTTCCAAATTCATTCTCTTCTTTCTTTTATTAATGAAGTGAGCAGATCAAGTTTTGGCTATTGTCCATTATAATTAAATATTTAAATGTGCAAACATGTTAAAAAAAGAGATAACAAAATTTGTAGCTCTACCGGATTCACAGAGTTTTCACAATTAATTCGGGAAGTTTAAACATGTGTTTAATGCGCGTTTTTAATGTCTTTCACGGCTTTTATTTTGAAACGGTGGATGTATTAATTTGAAACATCGAATCCAGAGTTTTTTCCGCGTTCAACTGTCACCTCTGTTACTTAAGATGCCTCGAATAATTCGAAAATACTCGCAGCCCATGAAAATGAGGCGGGCAGAGGAAGAAGCATAAAGAGTGACGTATTCGTCAAGAAAGAGGGTGTCGTAAACAAAGCCAATAAAATATTACGTACGAGTTTCTCTGTATTCTGCGAGTCTCGTCGCAGAAAGATATACCAGGACTCGGTGCCTTTGCTTGAGGCCGAAAAAAAGAGCCGTAATAACAGCCGCAACGCATAATTGCCAGAACGATTGAATTTCTATATTACCGCGAAGCTTCAACAGTAAGACGTATGGCTCCGGCGAGACGCTGGTACCTTTTGCTCGCCACGACGATTCTTCGGCCGTGGCGGACGATTAATTCGTCTAGTTCTCATGCGTCGAATGTCTCCGGGCTCTCTCTCGTTTACCATGTTGCATCGGATGGCTCAGTTTTAAAATGATTCCGATTCACACTCGATTCGCACCATAACGCGAATGTGGATTCGAGCCAAACTCTCGCTGCGGCAGTGAGTTACCGGGCGGGGACTATAACTCGCCGGGTGATATACGACTGTATCTCTGTACCATTTGGCAGACGTAGATATATTATACGCATACCGCCGCGACGTAAATTTATTTATTCTATAATTATCGCGTACAATTGGTAATGCATCTCGAACGCGTGAAAGAAAGAAAGGCGGGGGCGCTGCCTCTTTCTGGCCACGTTGACGAACCCGGAATTTCCCATTGTTATGAACGAAAGTTCCTCTTGCTTTGTTCATTCATAATTCCGGGCAACGGAAATAGATAACCTCAAAATGTGCTAGCGCGAAATGAATTTCAGCTCGAATTAGTTTCTTACGAAGTCGATTCTGCGGTGTATATTGGTCACAGTCAAAGCGTCGCGGAAAAGAGTGTACGAAATGCGTGGATGCAAGAAAGTTTGAATGATGAGCATCATTAAGCGAAGGACTCGAAAACTATTGCCGTTTGCCAAAAACTGTTACGCTTCGCGCAACATGTTTCAAGCAGTTAAATAAGGTCGCAAAATGACAAACCTTGATTGAGGCGTGTACCATGCGCGATGTCCGTAATTTCTGTAACAAAAAAAAATCAAGGATGTATTGGTATTCCGAGAACTTTGTGGCCTCGCGGCAGTTCTGTTCGAACCTATAAGCCTTCCGGCAAAAAGCGATGAAAGGTTCACCAATGACTGTGAGCTGAGGTTCGAAGGAGTAATAGCGCAAAGGTATGACCAATCAATTACTAGTAGTGCAGCGGCCCCACACATTGCACGATATTACCTGGGCCATTACCTTTCGCCTCTTGCACCTTCTCGTTCTCTGTCAAAGGATGCACGCTCGCAAAATTGCTAATATAACATTTTAATACAGTCCCGATTTAAACACATAACATTATCGATAAGTGGTGAATAATTTTCATAAATAATCCACTCGATCCGTACTTCCTGTTTCATCGTAACATCAAACTTGTAATTTGATTGATCCATTTTTTAACGGTATGATAAATTAATCGATTGAAAAAAGATGAAATACCAGCGTGTTCTTGAGGTTATAAAGTACGTGTTAACGCAAGATGCGCAAGGTCTTTCGCTGCGTTCACTCGCCGAAGACCCAGCGTGATGCTCCGTAATGCTTGGCTTTGGATCACCAACGTCGTTTTGCCGAAGGCATGTCCGATCCGTCCAGGCGCGAGTCGAACCGAAGTTATCGAACGAAACCAGGCGAACCAGGCGAGAGATATTTTAATTATCGTCTGCACGATCTTCGTTTCTTTCTGTTTCAATTACGCGATCCACCCACGATGCTGCTCCACGAGTGAATTCAAAGTTTATTCCTGTTCGCTCTTTCCCTTATTATATAGCTTTCATTTTGTATTGACACGTATCAAAAGAGATATTTAATCATCGGACAGACATGTAGGAAGATCCGTCACTAATTTGCGGATCAAAGAAACTTTGATTACGGTAGATGCGCTTTGTCTCGTGCGACTTTTTTCTCAAGCCACGCTGCCCGTAATTACTCTTTCGCGTGGTCTATTTAGCTTTGGCAAAGTAGCAGAACTCATTGCGAAAATTATCCTGGACAAACTTCTTCTTTTTTTTTCTCCTTTTATCCGGTAATAACATAAAGACAATGTCCTCAGTCACCTTGAAAGTATTTTCACTCGTTATACCTCCGGATTAAATCAATCATTGCTCAGATTTCTCAAAGAATGTCGAGAGATCGTAAAAATAGAGCTGAAAGAAATGAGGGTACAAAGATAGAGAAGGCGTGACAAAAAAATGCATTTCGATGTTAGATCTGGATAGTTTGGTGCGTGTCGTCTCGGCTGGTAGAAGATTAAAGCAACTCGAAATGAAAATGTAAGGTACAGGCAATGAGAGGCTGAAATATAGAAAGAAAATAGAGATAAACCGTTCTCTCGCTACGTGTCTATATGCGCCGTTATGCGTGAATCGCAAAACGCGTATGCGCGGATGACAACGAAGACGACTACGACCGCGGCGTCGGCGACGTCGACGCAGGCTTAAATGCATACTAGTACGAAAGCAAGGACAGCGATGTTGAGAGGACGAGGAAAGAGCAAAGCACGCCTGCACCTGCTGCACAGTCTATCATGCAGCGTGTCACCCACGCTACTTTACTGCACTGCGAACCGTGTTATGCATCTGTGAGACAAGTCTCCCGCGGGATCTATGGACGGATTTTAACGGCAATCGAGAGACACGGCGCCGTCTACGTTGATGTTTACGCTGGAAAAGCGAGGACGGGCCGATTGTTAAGCGGATTTAGCCACGCAAATATCTCTTCAGCTGAATATACAGGACGAATATCTTTTCTAGGATTTCACGGCTTTCACACCTTTTTTCATTTCTTCGTACACAACGACGCTTATTCTTCTCTGCTGATGCGTTGTTTTTCCAACGCGCGAAATACTCGGAGTAGTTGCGTATATATGTTGGCATAGAAAATCAATTACCATACGTGTTTATCGTACGCTTTAGACGTATAATTAAAAGAATGGAAATGTTTTATTAATGGCGCATAGTTTTAATTATATGATATGATTTGTTGCTTTTAGCAATGCGAAAGCTTGTTATTCGTTTAATTTTATGTATAGACAGTTTTAATGCCCGTGTGATGATTGTTGATTAATTAAACGCTAATTATGTGTTATCGCACTTGCGCAGGCTACTCCGTGTAGATCACACAAAGTGAGATTGGTTTAGGCAGAACGCACTTGCGTGACAAGTGATAAATTGCCAGCCGATGACTAACTACCGGAAGGAGGCGTCTCCGGAACGTCTCGAAGAAAAAGCTCCGATCCGGCTTAGACCGCGACCAGTGCAGCCTTTTCATCAGAAGTGGGACTTTTTCGTGCGGCCAACGAGTGGCTAATTTCCTGGGAAATTGATTTCAAGTGCCAACTAGATTGTTACCGATGAAAAATTGAAAATTTCTTTCACTTTAGTCTAATCTAAAGAATGAATTCTTAATACGATGACGTTGTTATTCGTACGCATAAGATTACAACGAATGTCTATACTTATCATCGCATTTATCAAAATTACAGGAGGCATTAGAGAACACGGTTGTGTCTTTTCAGAAGTGTTGGCGATGAACAACAATTAATCATTCCTCGGTGTATACGCGAGTACCTGAACGCATGCATTTTTTATACTCGTCGCGTCTAAATCAACTCGATATGTACACTTTTCGATGCACGCACAAGCCAAGAAATCGCAAGAAAAACGGACGTTGCATTTCAAGTACAACCTATACTTATACGACATAGAATATTCATACAACTGTATTCGCAAGCGATAAAAGTTCTTTGTATATTTCCAACCGAATGTGATTGTATGGGTACGAAACGAACATTTTCAATGCATCTGGGTCAACTTGTTGGATCGAAATGGCCCCCTGTATAATGTAACATTGCGACGGAAAAATCGGGAAAATAAACACTGGACATGGCGGTAACTTATACGGCTCGTAATAAAGCATAGCCTGTAATTACGAATATGAATATTTAAGGAGCATATTACGAGTGGGTTCGTTGAGATAAAGTCGCCTCCGTTTTAAATCGTCCTCATTTGTCGCAGCGTCGTCAGAATGTACTTCATTGGGCGAAGTCTGACAAATACTAAGTAGTACGTATCTCATACTGACGGATGGGTTGAGCTTGGTTTTAAGTCCGGCAGTATTAGCCCGTCAATGTCATCTCCTCGAGCTCAGGCCCTTCAGACTTATCGGACGCTGCAGCAGTTAACAGACCGAACGCGTACGTTGTGTTATACATTATAAAGCTTCGTCCATTTAAACGTCCCAGGATTTTCATGTCAAACGTCGCGACATTGCGTTAAATAATGCGATCGCGTTTCATTGCCCGTTTACGGTTTCGAAACGGTAATGAACCTTCCATGCGAATCCTCGATCATTTTGTCGGAAACGAGAAATTGCATGTCCAATGTAATTTCGATGTAAAATGGTGCGAAATCATTCGCGATCATATAATTGTCAGTCGTAGATATGTAAATTACACGGGATAGATATAAACGTCAATGACAGGCGGTTGGCGGTTGTTCCTGCCGGCTGATCAAAGTAAAATCATTAGTTTGCTTAAATCAATGCGCACGTAAACGTCAGTGTTATTTATGTCCCGTCATTACTGAGATGTCCGCCTCTATTCTCTTCTAACCACCCTTCGTACTCGCCTTTCTTGTTTTTCGGAGCACATACTTCTAGGCTCTATTTTCGTTTCTCTTGTACATTTGTAATACTCGCGATCCGAGTCGTTAAAATTTTGTTTATTAAACTTCCTTCCAAGATCAATACAACGCGTGCATTTCTCTTGAAAAAGTATCAATTCTTAATTGTTTTGATGCTAAAATCTGTTGGAAGCGTTCGAGTTATCTGTAAAGATATGTTAAAATAAAAAGAACACCGGTAAACTACCAAATTCAGTGCTAAAGATGCTAATGGAAAGTGACATGGGACGGACACCGAGTACTTGATCGCCCGATGCAAAAAACCTTGCGAAGGTAGCGCTCCTCTTTCTGATAGGATTGATTCGATCGACCAGCAAAAGCCGAGCTGAGATTTGTCGGGAATTTAAAATGACGCTGGCTCGACAGGTAGATACGACACGTTGGACTTCTTCAATCTGCCGAACAGTCGATCCTGCAAGGAACCACCGAACTGTGTATTATAATCTTATTGGTATGTCAGGGTTTCGCAAGCGGCGGAGATCGAACCCTAAACGAATCGACGATCCGTGAATTTATTTATTGGAAAGAGAAGCGATAAGAATTCAATTTATCTGCTTTGAATATCGGCCAACGTTTTTTTAAGCGGCGATTAAGATGTTACGAACGACGGGGCTTCGATTCGAATCCGAATGAATTTTATAGGGTTTGCGTAATCGAAGAATATTTCTGATTCATCGCGGCGTTGCCGGGGCCACATGCATAACGGTCAGCTTCGTAATCACGTACACAAGGCGAGATTGTAGATGGCTCGAGAGGAAGCTGAGTCGTACGCGTGCACACTCGAGATCCGTTGGTGGTCCGAGGCTTCGAGCATCGCATCGTTTGTCAAGTCGTCGATATGTCGATCTTGCAACTCGATTACCATATTTTAACACCAGCACTACTGACTCCAGTACCGGCTACTGCGATCTCGAGAGGTCTCGTTGTTGCCTCACACGCTATTTCATACGAAACTTATTTTATTAATAAGACCAGCGTATCTCGAACACTATCGCGATGCGGATAGAATTACGCCACTTTTTGCATCGTAAACGATGCTTCGAACATTTGTCAACGTCGGGCGAAACATTGGCGTTGTGGCTGCAACGTTTCCAAGCCCGAAGCCGGTATTGTAAATCCATTTATTTTGACAATCACACAGGTGATTTTTCGTCTTTCGAAAGAAAGTTTTGTACTGTCGTGCGATCGAATATTTCGTGGTGCTACTTCCGTTGCGTCAAACGTATCAATGAAAATGCATTTGTCATGAACGATACTTTGTCAGTGGTATTTTTTTATTTTCAAAATAAGTCATGGGGAAAGGAGAATTCCGGGGAGGCGTGGGAGTAGCGTGGCCGTTTAAAGGATGAGCGGTCGATTCCCTTTCAACGACACCGGTGCCATCGACGGAGGTTAGAATATCATTTATAACCAACGCTGGGAGATCCGATGTAACAGCGTTTTACAGCTTTTCCGTCAACACCTGAATACATTAGGAGCCAGGACTAATAGTCGCTCTGGACCACTTTGACAGCATCGTTACAAAAAACAGCAGCGTTTACGATCAATGAGTAATTTAGGAAATCATGGAATTTGATAAATCGTTCAGCGCCCGCTGAAATTTGTCAATTTTAAAAAACGGAACGTAATGTCTTATTAAACAGTTTCGTTTCACGAAGGTTTAATCGAGAAAAAGCACGGGATTTCGATGTTTCTTTGAAACAATTTTCTGCCGAGTTGAAATTTCCACTTGAGCTTCGCAGGCGTGTTGCACGTTGAGGATTTTGGACCACCAAAGGTGACCACCGACAGTCTTAAGGGCGCCACTGTGAGCACTTCAGTACACGATTCGTGCGTGGTCTAAAATAATCGAAGATTCATCTTCAACTACTTGAGGAGCAGTGAATATTTCATCTGTGCAGTGCTTCGAGTGCTTGGAGGCGAAAGTTATTAAATAATACTCCCCATTATGATAATGTTAAGTGTAGATTAGAATATCTTTCTCCGTTCAGAATTTCAACTGAAAAACAATAAAAAATGCGCGATAATATTGTGTTTTGCGTTCTTCTTCGATGTGTTTATTTTCGAAGAGAAAACTTTTAGAAATCGACAACTGGAAGTCAAGTATTGAATAGAAAGAAAAACAGGAATGTTAAATTGTTGACTGTTTCATCAATTTTCATCAGTAGTCATGATTTCTGCTGAGTAATATTCCGAGGAGCAGCGTCGTGTTTGCTCCCGCATTGGTCATCAATAATGCTCAATCATCGTCATCCGGGTAAAAGAACCCCAAGAAAAATTCAATTATGGATCCTCCTATTGAATTGTCAATTACGTGCTCATCAACCTTTTCGAATCGAATATTTTCTGCCAAATTAAGTCGTTTAGAGATTTCATACCAATATCCAATTTTAAACTTCCAGAAAAAAAACTAATTCCATTCTTCTTTTCAAGGTCTCAAAAAAACTTCATGTCCAAACGAGTGCAACATTCAATTATCTTTCGTAATTATTCAAAGACTTTCATAACAGATCCAGTGTCAACACTTGGAAACTTCGACCCTTCGTCTAAATACTCTTGGTAAAAAAGAAAAACGAAGTTTCGAATTTGCTTAATAGAATCGATAAAAGGTAGACGCCTCGTCACTATTTTGTTTATTCTTCGTCACGAACTTGACTATTCTCCAGAAGCCTGTCTCGCGGATCACTCACGAAGACGCCGATGACTCGATCATTTATTGAATGGCTCGACCTACTCTCACGGCCATCAAATTCGAGAGGTTTCGAACTTGGGAGCGATTTACTCGTGATGGAATTTCCAAAGTGATGGGGTTGTCTTGACACAGTGACACTTAAAACATTCACAGCATTGTTTACGTAACGAAAACTATTGACTATTAAATCGCATTTAATGAAACCCGGTTGATTTGACACGTGGAAGTGACTCAGATCAACCTTTAAAGAGAAATAGTGGTGTGTCAAATAACTGCCTACGTGCAGTTTACGAGGTACATTATGAACTCAATGAACGACTGTCGCTATGACTTTTGATTACCCCCGTAAATTCAAGACAATAAGTTATAAATATTAAAATTCGTTGGTCCTTCATCTTTCGCCTCGTTCTTTTTCTTCCACTCCAACTTCTTTCGTCTTGCACTAAAGAAGACTGCAGAACCAGCATATTAGAAGACCAACTCGCCCACGACGTTCGTGTTCATGTTTCTGTCGTGTAGGCATCATTAGTACGGGCAATGCTGGCACAACTGGAAATCAAACGATGATGGCATGGTTTTTTCGATGATAGCGATGGCGCTGATTGGATCATTGGTGTTGGTGAGTGCCTCGACTGCATTGTGCAGTCGTGGTGGTCGAAAGCATCGAATCTTCGAATCGTCCTACGTGCGTGAGACGAAAGAGGGGGGGTCAGGGGTGACTTCCGGTCCAGAACGAGAGCCGCTATTATTCCTGGGCGCCAACTGGGTGTGACGGAGAACCAAAGGCGAGTCAAATATTTGAATTTTCAATGCTGAACGATATAAATAACGACGAGTGCTGAATTCCAAATGATCCCAGGATATTTTTCGACGATAACTCGTACAATCGCATTCTCTTTTTCTCGAAAAAATGGAAAAACGAGCGTATTGGCACTGGATGACTTATAAATCTTTCGCTGGTTTCTGAAAGCGTCGTCATTAATCGTGTCCTTCCAATTCCTCGAAGTCATCGTCTCGTCGCATCAGCGTATGCAAAATGCTCGCAAGCGTAGCGCATAACCGCGTATAAGAGAAATTTATGTCGGGCGATTTGATTACCGCGATATAAACTTGATGCAGACACGCAGACTCGGAGACAAGACGGAGGCATACATCATGGGACTGGTTCGGTAGTGGTTGGTCTTGGCCCTTGAAACTCTTCTCCATCTCCTTCGTCACCTCTTGCCCCGTGATGTCCTCTTCGTCCTTTAACTCGTCATCTTCTCGCTCGACTGCACGGCTGCAGCCGTAAACGAGATAACGAGATCAAATTTATGACTTCGAGATACACCAATGAAAATGTGATTATCGCGACTAATGCTGGAAATATACAAGAAAGTATATCAAGAATGACCCGTACTCCAATAGCTTCTTTCAAAGTGTCACGGACATCGTCGTTCGCGTTGGAAATTATAATGAAGCGATTCGTAAAAATTACTGATGGGGTTAACCGGAATTCAGAGTTTGGGATGGTATGGGAAGTAAAGAGTTGAGCTACGCGTCACGTATAGCCGATAAAATAAATAACATCGAGAGACGTCAGCGATACAATCTATAAAAAGTATCGAATACGGCAATACCGACAAACGGAAAGAAAACACGTGATGAACATATCTTTAATCGTGGAGTAAATAAAGCAGGAGAAGCGGAAAGGACGGAATGAAGTTGTTCGACTCCGCTCGTATCCATTTTGATATTCCTCGTCGACCCAAACGGAATCCAAATGGAATAGTTCGTTATCCAGTGCCTCTCCTCGGGAAACTAAACGTAGGTTAGCGGTGCCATTCACGGGATTTTATTATTCAGGTTCCTCCACGGCGTGCCGGTGAAATCTTTATTTGGAATCATTCCAAGAACAATAACGTATCTCCTGGCATTAGTTCGCCGCTCTCCCCATCTCACTTACTCCTTTTTCCACCGAAAGCTCGGCAAATAAAACTAAACGTAACCCAGTTATTTTCTGGTTGCGCCGAGACCGATGATTCCCCCAGATATAATGCCCGCGCACGCTCGTTGGTAGTGCCGGCACGCGTGTACCATCATCGTGCATATAAATCAGTCACGTTGGATCAGATAGGATTTAAAAAAATATAAAATACACGACGATACGTAAAAAACGGCTGATTCAGCTCCAAGCCGAAAAGCACGAAGAAAAGTAATCATTTCGAATGGAAATTGACGAGGAAAAGCGTGTTATTTAGCGTGGAAAAATGCAGTTTTCATCAGTTCCTTGTCTTACCGAGTTCCCGATATTCTCGTATAGAGCGGCCGCAGCTGAAGTAGAGTGTTAGCTTCCTAAAATGCAATTTTGCAGGAGCGTCATTTCACACGTTGAAGTATGCAACGCGGCGAAGATGAGTTGGCCCTCGCCGAAGAAGCTGTTCATTACACCTGGTTGCTCCAGTTACCAGATGGGTTTGGGTAGCCAGAGGATGTCGTTTGGCCGACGCAAAAACGATGTATAGCACGGCTAGCAGAGTGTACACAGATCGGCTAGCGGAGGTGGGAGCACTCAATTCATCAAGAAGTCGACGGGACGTAATTTAAGACTGCTTTTAACTCCCGGGTGTCGCAATTTATGTGAGCTTCTTATAAAAGAATGGTGCTCCGTTGCTTGAAACACTCCCCTTTACCGCCAACGGCACCGGCCCCCGAGTTCTTATGATTTGAAACACTCCTCGAGCCTTGCGCGACTCGCCCCGAAACAACATTTTCATTTGTTACGAATGGGCCAAATATTTTCCCAGCTTTCGCAGTCTTATTTCGCTTTCGATCTCGCTCTACGCGTCTCTCTGTTTTTTGCGTCCGGCCAATTTGTCACAGATTAGGTGGGTTATAAATTTGCGCCGCTGCCTCGCCACCAGCACACGCGCGATAAATGTCCGGGCTGGTTTTGCAGCGGCCTCGAATCCGGCGCTTCTTCGGGAGAATGTAATAACAGGCCATCGATTACGAGATCACGACTTTGTGCACCGACTCGCTCACCACGCTCTTTGAAGAATTGCCGTACTCGTAATCGCCATGTTTATACCTGTTAGTTATCTGGGAGCTGACGGGGCGATTTAAATAGGTCTCTTCGCAGAGGTAGAAATTCATTTCGCATTGAACGTGCGAGGCATTAAAGCGACGAATGGATGTCGCCGGCGCTCGCAAAAGCTCCCTGCTATCTAGGTTTTTCACAACAATTCCGCGAAGTTTATTCCTGTTATTTCGAGTACGGCAATTGCTAACGTTTTATTCTAAACAAGAAACACGCGTCATAAATTACAGTCCCCTGGAAAAAACATTGAATTTTCATCGTTTCCTATCTTGGTTTTCCCTGGATCCACGCATTATGAAAGAAAAGAAAATTTCAAAACACGCGGTAGCTTTGGGAGACGAGATGGGGTCAAAACTCTGGACGTTATCAAATCATCATTTGTTTGCACCTAATCCTTTAATTAATGATCGGAAGACACCCTCCCTCGTGCAGCGTGACAAGACAGATCTTAAAGTTTGCTGCTCCGAGTTAGGTGCTTTCGATGTATAAAGGGTGTCAAATTATTTTACGCGTTACCTCAACTTTCCCAAATTCCATTCATTCATTCCAACGTTTATCACTACAAAACGAAGAGGATTGAATGCAAGTGACAAACTTGAATGGAAAACGTTCGATCAGGCGCAAGGCAAGTTTGGCAATTAAGTTTACATGTTTTTTCCAACGCCACAATGTCTCCGAAAATGGAAAAAAATAACGGAGGATTCGAAGACTCTCGCGAGTTTCACCCGATGGATTATTTAGACGAAGATTCAGCGGCCTGAATATATTCCCTTAATTATCCTGTGTATGCATTCAAAGTGTGAACTCTCCATTAATCATAAGAAAGGGAAGGCTAGGTAGCATGTCGCTATATAGCGACGAGCGATTTTAATTCAAACTGCCCGCTCCATATATATTCCACGTTACCCATAGGATCATTAGTAACCTTAGGTGGACACTACTGAATCGTCCTTCATCCTGACGATGTCTCGCCCCAAGATCCAACAGTTAGTATCATTATTGGCTACCGAAGCCGAAATAAAAAACTTAATTTGAAACTAAGAGATGCATCCTCGTCCCAAAAACCACGCGCAACAAGTTCGAAATCCATTTTTTCAGCGATTAAAGTATGTTTTATTTCTCCAGCGAAAATAGCGCGTAATTTTTTCCATCACGCATTTTCTCGATATTGAAATATTTGTTTATCAAACAGGACACGTTTGAATGTATGACAGTATTCAACTTGAAAGCCAAAGCACGTTCGTAATAAAATAATCCGCATTCATAAAAGAAAGAGTTTCATTGCTCGGGCTTGATAAATATTTTATTAGAAAGATATAAAAGTCCGTTTCGTTCGTTCGGCCGCAGTCTCACATAGTAATTTCGGAATTGCTTACGTAAAAAGCTGCGTTTCTCACGGTGATTTTGTAAACTCGTTAGAAAACGTTGCTTCGATTAATGCAAAAAAAATGAATATTCACGTATCCGTAATTAGGCAAACGTTGGCCTCCCAGGATACGAGACGTGCAAGTACGTCTTTGCATAATGACCGTTTCATGTGAAATATCGTATAAAATGAATTGGCCATAAAGCTAGTAGCTGACCCTCAGCAGTGTATGGTCGACTTATTCGTGTATCCCGTATACGTTTTGCGTGTAACGCGTGTACCCCATAACTTGACACCCTCCTCAGTTATATTTGACATCATAACGGGTACGCTATGCATGTATCAGAATAATCTTTTACGGATGGACGATGAATGTCTCATAGAGCTTGTACTCGATGAGAAATATGCGATGGACGCTTCGTCATAAATTACGCTCACTTTCCCGTGCTATCGAAGATTCAACTCGAGTTTCCAGGAAACTAACGTCCGAGTGATTCATGCTGGGCTGATAATGAAAAATGAGACCGTTAATTGCATCGAATACGAAAATTATGCTTATCTTTTCCAATAAAATGAAGCGCGGCGAACGATGCGAATTAAATATTGAGCGTGAAGTAAAAAAATGGGTAGAACGCGAAGATAGGCCGATACTCGGCGAGGCAATATGTATTTAATGGACCACACGTGGGTGCCCGAAGGCAACGTGCTGTCGATACGGACACGTGTTGCCTGACATCCCCATGGCAAACTGTTCCACCCTTGCGGCCTCTAAGCACACTACGTACGCACACACGTACGCCGTACGCACGGGCGTACAAGCGAGCCGGGTTACGGTGCATTATACGCCGTAACACCATTCACCACATTTCGCTGGCACCGCGACCAACTAAACGTATTCGTGACTTTTTAAAAATGTTGCAATTACGTCACAGACCGCGTCCGCTCATTAGTCTTTGTTTCCCTACCAAAATAAGAAAAACAAACGCACGTCGGTGAGATCAAAAAGCGAGCAGCTTTCAAACGTTCGACCCTTTGACACGAGCCTCGGAATTGACCGAATCACTTCCATTTCGATGTTTTTTATCCCCGAACTGATTAATGTCCGGAACGCTAATCTCGATGTTGAAACGATGGGAGTCGAAAAAAGAAAGAAATTAGTCAATGCGTAAGGCGCGATTAATCAACGACAGTTTGGATCGGTGAAAGGATTACAACTGAAAAGATTCGTTTTTCGATTCTTCGAGTGACGCTGACTCGCCGTGAAAATTCTCGGTTTACGTTGGGCGCATTGAAAGCGCGTTCTTTGTATGTGACCGACGCGCTACGAGCGACAAAAGAACGATGACGCAATGCGTGCAACGCGGGTTTTTGTTTCGACCCGTCGAACGTCGAAGCAAAGATATTTTCGAATGTAGAAATTCGAATAATCGATTCTGATTGCATTGAAGCCCGGTAGTAGCGGGGTTGATTGGTGCATTCATAAATATCCATTAGCGGACAATGTCGGTAATGATCGAACCTACGGGCTACGCCCGCAAGATTCTCGCTGGTTTCGTGGTAGCTTCGGAAGCCGAATACAAAACCGTGGACTTTGGCCTCCTCTTTTTCCCTCGCATTAGGCTCACGCTGCTTTTATTTGAATTCTCGAAGGATGAACGCATTCGATTCTTAAGTTACAATATCGGAATGGCCCTCGATCGAGCCAAGGTCGTATCGGTCTGGAAATCGAATATCGAGTCGGGACGCAAGATTAGGCCTGTCGAGGAATCAATTTCAATCCCTAATTTATTTTCGCATTAACGATGCAGATATTCGTTCGCTTCTCTCGCGTTTTTATCGACGAAAATAATTGCGGATTTCGTTGTTTATTATCGTCCAGAGATTATAAGTTACACGCGCACGAAATGTGAACAATGGAAAGTTACCTGTTGAGCACGCGGACAGGTGACGACCGCTTTGTACTTGAATCCTTCGTTTTATTGGCCCAATAGCCTGATTTCTAACGGCAAAGGCTCGAATCGTTGACAATGAAAATCAGAGCCGGCTCCCACGCTGATCAGCAGTCAAGTGAGCTCGGATTACTTACATAAATCCACCCTCGCAGGATCTCGATCACGGCCGTTTCAATTCTCTCGATCGAGTATTTCACAAAGGCCCGATGCACCGAACTTTTCTTTCATACCGAATTATCACGTTGGTATCGAGAATCTCGATACAAAAGGGACAAAAGCAATAATGCTTCGTCGCGTTTTTTTTGTTTCTCGTTAACAAAAAACTTTCAACATTTACAAGAATAAACTCTCGGTTAAATCGAGAGGCCATAGACGTGTGGGTATTCGCATGACAATCAATTCGATGCGAAGGAGTGGCTTTTGAAAAAAATCACTCGCCTCTGATACGTATAATGAGCAGAAGTGAACGAGAAAAAAAATGCGAGAGGAGAAACAGATACCATGATCTTGTGTATAATCAAAAACGTCAAATTTTAACAGAGCTTGCGGGGTACCGCGTGTTATTTATCCGACAGGTTTTAATTTGGTTCGCATGAGAAGATATCTCACGAGGAACGATCCCAGTCAGCCTACTGGGGGAGGGCTTTCGTAGGTGCATCGATATTGACAAGGGTGCAGTCGAGTCGTGACGTTTCGAAGCAAAAGGCCCCACATTAGGTCTGTTGCTGTAGCAGCGGGGGTCGTCGAAAAATTACGACTCCCCGGACGTGATGCTAATCTGGAGAAAGTTCGGAAAAGTCAACGAGATCGATTCTCCTTTATATGCGCGCCGAGACGCGTTTTGATCGATGCATCGCTGTTGTGAAAACTTTGCTTTACAAACTTCGTCACACTCTTTCGATACGCTAATGGCCCAGTTTCTTTTACGAGTGAAGCGGCTTTTTAAGCGGCAAACTTATTTAATCATCCTTTATCGCGAACGATTCG
>JABFQM010001229.1:0-23344 GCA_022816865.1 Zelostemma sp. ZL-2020
TTCCAACTCCCTCTGACGGCATCCGAGCTCCCGGCCGCTCTTGTCTGCCCTCTCTCTCGCGGTCTCTCTCTCTCTCTCTCTCTCTCTCTCTCTCTCTCTTGAATTGTTGCTTCGACTGGCTTTTTTTACCTACACTTTCTATTGTCTTCGCTTTGCCACTGTCCCCCCCTTATATTTCACTTTTTTTCGTGTTACTCGTCCCTGCATTTTTGTCCTTTATCGAAGGCTCCTCGTCAACCCGGGTTAACGAACTTTCGACAGCTTTGTACGGGTTTACATACTCGATTTTTTCGCCTTTCGGAAAGAAACATAAATTTCAAAAGGGTTTACGAGGCGAGCATTTTTCACTTTTTTCGCTTTTTACGATCGATTTGTTCAGCGAGGTTATGATGTGTTGCAATTCGATGGATCTCTAAAGGACTTGGAAACCGTGAAGCCTGGGCGGAAAAAATCACGCGCTTTCCACGTACACCGGGCTTTGCCACTTTTCGGACGCTGCAATTACGACTGCAATTTCCGTCATGTTTCCATTCACGCTTTTTCCTTCATATTCCGTGACATTTCCTTTCTAGCATGCGCGACTGCTGATTCAGCGGCTGTTCCGAGTAATTCCCAGGGCGTGTATCGATAGTCGATCAAGGTTCGTTTGCTATCGATAAAACGCGTTAAAAAAATCTGCCATTCACCGATTCACCGATCCGAGGAAAGGAACCTCGCCGTTCGACTCTTGTAAAGGATATCGAACCGAATGCCTGATTACTTTTACGTGAGATATTAAGTTAGCAAGTTCCTTATTAGACTTTCGTAGTTTACGATATAATCCTCTTTACTTCGTAATTCGTTTCGTTATTCTCGTATTAAGAAGACTACGAAAACTTGCCCCTTATACAATCTCTCGCGCGACGGTGTCTTGTAATTATAAAACGTCATATAGAATTATAAATAAACATATGAAATTTATGTATAAACCGCACGTTTCCCGCAAACTTTGTAAATATTCTTGCCGAGTAGATCGTTCGTTATAGTGCTTTTAAAAATAGATCGATACGAAATCTCCGTTGTTGAATGAGTTTCGCGAGAGTCTCTCGCAAAGTAGATTATTGCATGCTGTGAATTGCGTTAGAGGAAGAGCGTAGCGTTGCATGAATGTAGAGGTACTCCAGCGACCCGAGCTTCGCAAAACTTCCGTTCCGTTCCGTCGCATGACGCAAGGTTTTCTTATTCTCTCTTCCCTCGGCTTTCGATGTATTTTGTGCTACATATTCTTCATTTTCTTCGAAGAACGGGCAAAAGAAGCTTCGATTCGAACCAGCCTAGAACCCGTTCTTCCGAGAAAACGCTTGGCTTTTCGTCTTTTCGTCTTTTCGCCTTTGACATTTCCGTGCCCGTGCGAGGTGTGCCAACGGTGCTCGACAAGCGATTCAAAAGAAATTCAATACTTTCCCGCGTTTGCGATACGAGCTGGATCTAATGAGATCCGATCAGATCCGAGCGGGTCTCATGAGACTCTTCATTAGATCCGATTTCGAATCCTCAAAGTTGATCTCGAATCGGTAGGATTACGTCGTTCCTTCGCGAAAGATTCGAGACTCGTCGGATTTGAAACGAAACGTTGGCACGTTTCGTATCGGATTGAAAAAGAAAAAAAGTCGTCTCGTAAAAAAGTTTAGAAAAATCTCCTGGAAGAGACGAAGGGACTGTAAGATATCCGAAATGCCACTTGTTCCAGGACCTAAAGAAGCGCGGTTCCCATACATACGACATGCAGGCCCTACAGCCACTTCCGGTCCCCATCGCCACCACCACAACCACCACCACAACTACCACCGATAGGCCTGCCATGACTTCTTCCGGTGGACAGCCACCACTTTCGGAAATCGCCTGAGGTTGAACTCGGTGACTTAATCACCGACCCGCTAAGACACCCGTCCTTCTCTGCTCGCTCGAAAGTATCTTGGCCTTCTCGGCCTTCTTTCATGGTGAGAATGTAATGCTGCCATCTTTCCTCTCGGCTGTTTTCGTATCGCGAACCTCGCGGAAGCATGTCTTTTTTCTTATCAACGATATACGAAAGCAGCCGAGCCGAGCCTGATACGCTCCAAGCGCCGCTCGCGAGAATCTCGAAGGAAACGTTCATCGAGCTTCTCGATGAAATCCCCGTACGAGCGATCGTGTGTAATCCCCCGGAACAAACGTTACCAGCGGAAGGTATATCAGAAATTCGAATGCGTTGAGTATGGAAAGTACAATGTTTTTTGCACGGCCGCTTGGATGATATTTTTTTAATAAATATAGCGTATGTCTTGAGAAATGCGAATTTGTCGGATCTATCGAAGCTCCTCTCTGCCTCTGTACCTCTTTCATTTTCTCACCCTAGAAACTTACCTACCGTAGGAAAGTCGATGCATGTCGTCGAACGAGCCGTTACCGAGGTTGCTCGAAACATTGATTCCATTGCCTAAAAGAATGAAATTAAAAAGAATCTTTAAATAATGACCGATACTGAAATGAGACGAGAAAAAATTGTGTAATCGGGGGGATGAAAACCGGATCGGTTTTTCCTGCTACGCAAAATAGGGCGATTTCTTTAATAATTATCCTTCACTTACGGAGCATTCCAAAGTTGTTTATTTTCGTGGGTCCCGACGGCAAATATGCCCTCCGATCTCGTTTCAGGCTCGTATATAATAACGGTGCGGTGCGGTGCGGTGACTGGTGACTGAGTATAAAATTAAGTCTGAAAAAGAGAAAAATACACAGAGAGCAACATTCGTTGTTCACACCGAAATGGCCGCAAAAAAAGAAAAAGAAAGCGCGTGTTCCAAGCAGAAGTCGATGCTATCGCGTCGAGTCGAGATGAGTTTTCCCGATGGGAAAAGTTACGGGGGAATGAATTGGAAAAAAGAAAAAGAAAAACAGCACGGCAGTTGTCTTGTTCCGGGTGATTACGCAGGCAGGCTCGAATCGCGAAACGAAAGAACATGCATTGTCTTATTTGCAGTTACGAAGAGCGAGTCAGTTGCATCGATATCGATAACGGATGTCGTCCGAAGCGTGCTATGCAGGTTTCTTCGAAAGGACCGACGGAACGTCCGGCTCGCGATTGTCGCTCTTCAAGAGGATTTGCAAATTTCAGAAAACACAGATCTTAGCGAAATCCGGTTAGTCGAAATCCGTTGTACACCGTTCGAGGCTCCTAGGTTGCGAAAGGCTGAGAAAGTCCAAGTATTCGTTGCGCCGAGAGAAAAGTTGCCTTTATTACTAGGTTCGCGATTGGAAAAAAAAATCTGGCGAAAATGAGAAACAAGATGAAACGATTTTGAAATGAAGGATGGGGCGAGATCGATCGTTTAGTCTTCGGCGCGCCTTTTATGGGGGGCCTTCGGTGGAAACGCGTCGCCCGACGTATACCTTTGTACAATTAGGATATGCCCTCGTTCTTTCAAAACTTTGCGCGTACGCGTGACAAGTGTATTGTCCTTGCGCCGAGTTGCACTAACTAACTTGACTAACTAATAAGTGTATCGCGTCGACTCGCGACCATTGTGCAAAAGCTAGCGAACGAAACGACGAAACAATTTATTATTGAAAACGTGCACCGTCTATGTAAATACAAAACTGGGACTACGGAGCAACATTTTCCGCGGGTTTATACATATAATCAGGCACTCGCTGGATGAAAATGCATCGCGCGTCGCGCGTCGCGTTTAAACTTTAACGATTCGAAACATTAACGATGTCACGTTTCGTATAATTTTACTTTCGGGCAAATGATTCTACGACTGCGTAATTTAACTTTATTCCCTTTCGACTTTTCAATGTATTTTTTATACGAGATCTAAGGCGAAGGAGAAAACGGAAGATCGATCAACTATAAGCAATAACCGATATCAAAAGCGTCTCGCTTAAATTTATTATGAAGGAGACGTTCCGTGTAATCGCGGATAACATTTTCAGCCAGTCGAGGTCTAAATCTGCGTAATCCATTTCTTTCTAATAATAAGTGTGATTTTCTCCGAAGAGATTCTTAAGACGGCGAATTAAAACACAAAAAATGGTGCCCTCATTAAACCATGATTTCCATTGGAATGAATATAGATTACCTACGAAATGATCCGGTTACGTGTATAAATGTATGTATATTTTAATATTAAGAGAAAAACAAAAACTTGAATTTATTATAGTTTGCCTGGAAAAACCAAAAATACCTATAGATATAATTCCTAAATATTGTAAATAATGTATCGAGATGGAGAAATTATATACCTACGCTAAATTGAATTTTAATGAATATGAACGAGAAAATGTGACGTTTCTCATTGTTTATTGAATTTTTCACAATTTTATCTGTAAAATAAATATAAACAACTAAATGTTTGTTTTTCAGATCGTTTTTTAAATATATAGTATGATGTATAAAAGTGCGCGTACGTAATGTATACGCAGCACTTGAATTCGCGCAATAAAACTCAATTCTAAATTATCGCAAACGTAGACAATGTGAGAACCAAGCAAAGATTTTCTTCGTGTGACATTGTTATTGTACTATAATAGGCGCGCTCAACGACGATGACTAATTTTAGACAACGTTTCGTTCGTTGAGGTTCATCGTATAAGTGTAAAACTCGAGTTTTTCCATATTTGAAAGTAATGAAAGTAAAAAAAGAACGAATACGGGGCGTTTATTTTCTTCGATATTCGACGGAACGAATTGGAAAACGAAAAATGAGTCATTGACAAAAATGAACTTCCGAAAACATTAGAATTTCCCTTCATCTACGTTTAAACGATAAGATTGCAACAAACGATTTTACTGTAAAGTGTTCATGCGAAGGTGCAAATCGTTCGGAATTACGTGAAATACGCTACACCGATTACGCGAGTATTTTTGCCCGGCATAAGAAATACATAAAATTATTATATAAGTACTCGTCGCGAAGAGGCGTTTTTCGGTTGACACCTTCATTCTCGTATCTCTGTACGTATTTCGACGGCGATTCGCGTAAGAAAAGTAGTTTTATCAGAGAGTCGTCAAGGAATTGTCGTCCGGTCAGGCAAAGTCGATTGTTTGATCGCGAGTTGTAAATATGTAACTGTAAAAATCGAACGTTTAGTTGTACTTGTCTTTGAATCATTCAAAACTTGCTCGTAGTAATAATATATTCCTCGCGAAACTTTCAACGATCCTGATCCTTTAACCGCGTCGACGAATCCTAAAATAAAAGAAATATTATGTAACGACGAAGACAATAAACGTTACTTGCTATTCCCGGTTCAGTGGAATGAACGATTGCTTTTTGTTCGCCGGTATCGTTTAACCTTTATATAATATTACCGGGGTCGAGAACGAAAATCAAAAGCCTGCGTCGAGTTTTTGAAAAATCCCTTTCTCGATCGTTGAAAGTTTTCCAACTACTATTCAGGAATGCAAACAAAAATGCAGGTAGTAGTATCTACTCGTAGACTTAATCATTAGAGACGTACAATTTCTGGAACTCACGAAGCGATCCAAATCGAACTTGCGAAAATGTAGATATAATTCATAGAGTTAGTGAAAGATGTATCCGATAATTCAAAATACCGGGAAAACATTTTCCGTTCGTTTTCGTTCGGTCTCGTTTATTCGTGTATTTTTGCGACTTTCCGAAACGCTTATCTCGCGCCTCGTTATCCGGATACATTTTTCAACTTCGCGAAAAGTCCAAAGAGTGAAACTCATATTTTCGAAAGAAAAAAAAAAAAACAAAAAACAAAACCTCGGTCCAAGGAGAAAAACGTGACGATGGAAACGGAATTGTTACGTTTTTCCGCGGGCATCGAAAATTACAATTTTTCGAGTTTTTCTTGATGATTTAACATATCTCATTTTCACGAGTCGGCGATGCGATGCGAAACTGCATTTTTATGAAAAATTTGAAATTCAAATTTTCACGAGAAACGCGAATTCGACGAATGAATATATGCATACAATTTTTTCATTAAATGAAATTCTCGCCACCCTCCACTAAAAAAATACTTTCGGGGCCCTCGAACGTTGTTCGAATCGGCAATCAAAATTATCAAGATCTTCGAGGGTTCCGTCGGGATTCGTATAACGATAAAAATGCGGTTCGAAACTTGAAATGAGAACTTTTATCGGTAAAAACTAGATCTTGTTTAAAGCCGTTGTTGTTCAGCGATAAAAACTCTAAGCTGCGTTTCGTTTTCCTAACGAACGAATCATATCCCGATCGACTAGTATCAATTTTAACGAGGTAAAAATAGTGGGAAATGACATGACGGATCGTGTTTTAAACAAAACTTGAATCGGTCATTTTATTTCTTCATTCGCAAATTCAATTAAAAGTCTACCTACGAGCGTCCGTTCATTTTTTGCGCGGAAATCGACAAACTCTTCTTTACATTCCTGTGTTTCCGTGTAACTTTGTATAAGAAAAAAGAAGAGAGGCGAAATCCTGCCCGAAGTGTAAGCGAGGACAAGTTCTGTACGTGTAGAGGAGAAGAACGTCCCGATTTAGCATGTGAACACAAATTGCGTCGCATTTCTGCATCCTTCGAACCAACGCTGGCAATTTTTTTTTTTTACCATTCCCAAGAGCGCGCGTCGTTTTATCGAACATACAATTATATGTGTCGTAGAAAAGTAAAACGATTTTTCCCATCTTTTCCGATGTTTAGTCAATGCAAATTTCGCCCAGGCCATTGAATTCTCGAGGGCTTCGACGAATCTTTCGATTCACCACTAAAAACTGCCGTGTCGTATCTTATCGATAAGTTTAAGATTGTCACGAACCTTGGACTCATCCGCAATCACGTAATTGTAGATTCTTTTTCGAAACGACCATCGATGAAATATTGCGAATGAGTCTTTGTAGCGATAGAAAAGCCGGAAACTAGAACGAAAAGCACTTTGCCTCGATAGCTGAAAATGGCATGTGGTTATTCAGAACGTTTAACGGTCGTATACTACATTCAAACGCGGAAACATTAATCTTCAAAATCATTCGTACATACAACAATTTCACAACACGTAGATCGATTCTGCTGACAGTTTTTTACGTTATCGAACGAATAGTTTCAGGAAAAGTAGGGGGTAGGGGGGAGGGGGGGGGGCGCATTGTTGAAATCTGAATCGTTTGGAGCAATTCATTACCGATCATTTTTTTATACGTTTTCCAATTATTTGTTGAACGTCATGTAGTCAAGTGCGGACAAATAAAAGTTGGACAAGTATTCTGATCGTTTTATTGAATAATTTTGGCGTATTTAATTCGTTTCGAGTGCGATTTAGTACTTTTTTGCGGGATAGAAACTACGGAAAAGCCTTACCCGTGAGCTATTTTTAGTCTTGAATAATTGAACCCTTTGAACTCGTAAAGAGTGATTCGATTCGATTCGAATACAATTATTATGGAGATGTAGAAGCATTTGATTAATGAAATTGCCTCTTTATCACAACCTTCCAAAACAATGCTCGATTAATCCCAAGAGCTGTGCGATTTCAATCGTATTGATCGGATATCTGGATCTTATTAATTTTGAACTTTTCAATGGAAAAGCGTGTATATTAGAAACCACGAAATATCCAACGTTTCCCGCAATCATCGATAAAATGAAAATCTGCCGTCTACGTGATGTTCGCTGCTTTACCCACGTTCAGTATATTCCCTGATAACCCCACTTTTGAAATGATTCTCCGTCAACGATAAGTACTCGGTTTTCGCGAAAAGCCAATTTAAATTCATATTTCCGAACGTGATTTGCATTGATTAATCAATGAAAAATGGGTTATTTCTTACGTTCGTTGCTACAATTCTTTAACGCAACTTTGAATTCAAGTCTCGTATCGATTTTTATCGTCTTCCGTAAACACGGGAATAATTGAAAGATATTGTCAATACGCGAATCGAATCGCCAATCGCCAGTATTTTTTTTTTCTTATTTATAAGAAACGGATAAGTGCGCGGAGTGCCAAGAGTATTATTAAACTTAGAAAAATTTATGATAGAATACTTCCGAATTGAAACGTAAACTTCGATAGGAGATTTTCGTTGCCGATTTCTCAAGTTAGCCGCTGCCACGTCATCGTGTTCTACCGCGCTGCTCCATTTTTCTTTATTCGTATATATTATATCTGGCAGTAAAAATATCGATTTTTCCGCTGTTTAGACATTCACGAATCTCGTCATTTGGAACTTTGGACTGAAAGTTTTTTTAACTTGAAGAATAACGGAGAGAGTAGGTAAACGAAACGCGAATTTCAAAGAGGGAAATTCGAATAGCGATCATCACGACTTTAGCGACACCCGAATCGCAGTGTATCGACGCGCGAAGCGGTCAAATTGAATAAATGGTAATAGACTTAAGAGAGACATCGATCATCCGAAGCGACAGCTCTTGTACGGCATTGCTAAAATTTATCGCTCTCACTATTTCCAGAGTATTCCCTGAAACTGTGTTTAGAGGTGTGTTTAGAGGTTCGAATAAGGAGAAAAATGTTAGCAATGTCGAGTGCCTGAATTTGCGCTGTTAAACGGTAGCAAAGTATCTGTTATTGACCAGCGATTACCGATACGAGATACTTATTAGCTTTTCGGGAATGCGGGATATTGTTTTCGTCGACACGGAATATCTGTACCCGAACGATGAAAACAACATTTCCGATCGTAACGAGAATCGAATCCATCGTGTAGTTAATCGCAGTGTTCGAGTTTGGATGCTAGAAATGCACGCAACCGAAAATACACTTAGATGATTAATGAAAATATGTATATTTATTATTAACATATGAGACCGATGAGAAAGGATATATGGAAATAAAGTACTGTCTTTATTCACGTTCTTCCTTGTTGTTGGATTATTAATACCTGCTTTGTTGTTCCTAGAATTTTGAAAAATTTTTTATTTCATACACTTTTTGGAAAGTTACGAAACTTTCAAATTTTTCATTTTTATCAACGTTGAAGAGGAAAAAGGTGAGTTCAATGAATAAATTTCACAGTTCGCATCTTCATTGACCATTTTTAATTCAGACCCTTTGCATGATTTTTCAATTGAATTTTTTACCTAAAAAATAAAACATGGAACATTTCCAATCTTTAAAACTGAATTTTTCAAATGAGATGTAAATATTTGATTCATATTTTTCATATGAAAATTTACACATTCTATTTAGCCACATAGAAAATACTTATGATACAAGCCATTGCATCTCCGTTCCGGGTTCTTTTGCAACTTTCGCGTTGCAATTTAATTTTTATTTCGTATTATTATCGAAAAGCACAAAGTCGACCATAATAATGCAAACATATGATGAGTACTCACGGATTTTCCTCGTATTACAAAAAAAAGAACTTGGTGACATTTCACAGGGTATAACTTTGTTTGTGTATAGGGCGTTCTTTCCGCAACGGCATACCTCAATTTTTCTCAAATTTATACTTCAAATTTCGAACGTTTTTTATACCATTTCTATGTGTAGTAGCGTGAGTATATTATTTCTATAATATAATTAATTGCCGTGTACAACACTATCAAAAACGAAACATTTTCGGAGATTAAAAACCTCAAAGAATGTACGGAAAACAAGGACTGATTTGACAAACTAAATCGATACTCCAATATACAGCTCAACTATGATCAAGTTGAGATGGCAGTAAAGGCGCTGTAGCTGTTTCAATCAAAGACCCGGTGTACCATTCAAAAAAATAGTTGAACTATTGATTTGGTGGATACAACGGACGACTTTTTTTACCCTTCTGAGGTTGAATAGTTTCAAAAACAAATAATGAACGGCCATATCAGAGTATGATTGGAAAATAATGTAGCGAAGATGAATCAAAGATTGAGGAAGAAGAATATGTAGAATTCATAATAGCAAAACTGAAGAATTGATAAAAAAATATTGCCGTTGCCCGCGCTGTTTTGGATGGGTTTTTGCTCGCATCTTCGAGTTGCAAATGACCCGTTCCGGTCCTCAGTTTGCTTTCTTTATTCCAACTCACATAATATTCGTCGAGTTGGAGCATTTCGTCCAGGGATGGATCGGAAATCAACAAAGTAGATATATATAGTCATAGACGCTCACTGTTGTAGATAATGTGGAGAACTGCCGAGAGCTGTTACTAAACAATACGTTCGCCAAAAAGCGCGAAAGCTCGACGGCTACTGGATGCAAGAAAACGACTGTAACGGTATAATATATTGGGGGCAAATAACAAAGCTTGTACGTAATAATCATAAGTGTTTATTGAAATACGTGCGTAAGGCGAAATGCTCTAGTCAGTAGCTAGGAACGGACTGGCGTCCGTGTATACATACACATGCACGAAAGGTACGCAGGCTTGCCAATATAGCAGCGCTATCTCCAATACATTACAAACGGAGATGTCGTTGATTGTTCGTACGCCGCTGGTGACTTTGGTGACGTAGGGCACTTTGGCAGAAGCAAAAAATGAAGACTCGCGTAACGACAGGGAGCGGGCGATACGACTGGTTCGATGATGGCCGAGGCAAAGTTTATGGCTCAAAGAATGAATGCAAAAATGAGCACACGGCAGAAGCAACGTTGTATCGGTATTGGGACTTGCAACATATATGCCATTATTGCAAATGTCACTGCTCGACGCATTTTGGCCAAGGCGTCAAATTTCCGAACATCATTGTGAACTGTCGGTCACGAATTACTGATACTTGATGCAAAATTTCTTGAATTTGGACCAGATTGCTGTGCATTACGAAAAACAAATATTACATGCTCATGGGTTTTATCGTTAATCTTGCACACGAAATTTGGCCTTTACAAATATGTTAATTGGAAAATCAGATTTTTTCAAATGGATGGATTGAATATTTCGCAAAGATTCATTACTACTTATGAGACCCGATTATCCATTAATGAGATAGTTTTCTTTACATTTTTGTCTACTATCTGTAATCGGATATTTAAGGGAGGGGTAGTTTATTGCGTTTTTCAGATCGGGATTCAACTTGTAATGTTCAGAACAAAATCTTCTGGCACTGTAGATGCCAAGTCCTGGAAAACGAAAGTCGCAAAAAAAAAGTTTTTGTCCTTTCGTCATGTTTATTGTGAATTACGACTGGACGAGAACCAATATTTTTCATGGCAAATATCATAGATATCAATTTGGCAATATTTTGCAAAAAAAAATCTTAGTTATTTTGGACGATATAGAATATTATTTTATTGAGCATTAAATTTCTTACATTTTCCAATGAACCTTCCGATTTACTTCCACAAAAATTGATAGTGCCTTTGCCTGAGTAATCATTCCCTTGATTGTTTATGGTAAATTGTGCCTGCACAAAATGTTGTTCTGTTTCATTCTTTACTATCTTTTAGGGAACTTATAAGTGCAATGTAAGTCGATAATATAATGATTAGAATGATCCTCTTCCATTGGCACAGTTTTTCAAAAGGTAATGATAATAAATTTGTCTTTTCACAAGGCACATATTCAACTTGCGTGTCTTTGAAAAACAAACTACATTTACTTATCAAAAATAATTAGTCGATGAGCGGTTGACGTCAGAGATTCCAACACTCTTAACATTCGAAAAATTTTCCATAATGCAATGTTTCAACAATTTTATCATCCAGAATTGAAAGATTGTCCAACTCATCAATACTACTCACTTCTAAGGGACGGTCTTTGTCGAGATCTTTCAGCCGTATGTCAAAGTTTTATGCATTACTTAATAATTAATCTGAACCGAGTTTAGAATCAAGCTTGGACTAAGTTGTTTTATAAAAAAAACGTTAGATGGAAGGCTGACACGACATAGGTAGGTATCTGCGAATACAAATTTGTTGACTTAAACATTATTCGCTTTTATGGAATTGTTTTTCTATTAAAAGCGCGCACGTTAAGAAGAGAGTACATCGCAGTCAATTTATTGTACAATCAACACTATAATTTCTGCGTTGCAAATCTTTCGGAAGTGGTGTAAAATTTTTCAAATATTTTATAGAATTCGCACCTATAGCCAGTATCAGCAGCTTTATAAAATGGCCCCCATTGAGTACGATCATCTGATAATATTGATAACCATTCAAAATTACAACAATGGTATGGAAATTGCAAAATTATTGATTTGCGATGCGTGAACAGTGTGGAAAAATAATTATTTTACACTGACAGTATACTGATTGAAAGGCAGACTTGAATGCACGACGTTATTCGGTCAAAGATCAACATTTTAGCGATGAATTCATGAAACTAAGAATGCCAGGCCGTGAAAGTTGAATAATATATATAATATAGAACAAATTCTGACTGTTATCACTATAAGCCGTACCTAATTATCAGCGATAATTGAAACTTTCCACTCTCATTTTATCGTTTGCCATAACATTACATTTCTTTCCACAATATTTAGATCGGTTCGAAACATATTTACAAAAAAAACTTGTACATCATGCTTTCCCAATAACGAATATTTTCTAAATCTAGGTCACTGTACGATGAAAAGCAACTTCCAAAATCGAAACTATACAATAATTGTACGTAACTTCCTTTAATATAATTTGTCAATTAAATTATAACATAAACAAAAATACTGCATTTCCAAAATTGACTTGATATAATGATAAAAACCAAATGACCAACTGCAGATTAACCAAATTGTCCGTATTTTCGTACGACTGAACTAACATGTTAAAAAGATGAAAAATTTTAGCTATGCTCCATGGTTTACGATAAACGAAAAATGCCTTCCATTATTTGTCATTAATTACATCACAAATGTTTTCCTCGCTTCGTAATGTTCTACGCAGCTGGAAAACTTCTTACTCGGGAATAAAAAAAAGTCTTCGTGGTTAATAAAAATGATATTGGACAATTGCGTTGTAATTTCAATATTTTATGTAAGTAATAAAACGCATTGCTCGGTTACAATCAAGATCATTGAACGACTTACTTCACTATGTCGGTACATCGATCTCAAATACGCCAATATTTATTTATACAGAGCATGAAAAAACTTGTAAGGCTTATTTCTTTGACGTTCTAAGCTATCGCGACGCTCACAATAATAATCATCCGTATCATTGTACCGTTCATTTTCAAATAAGATCCAAGGCGTTTCTTTGTTCTCCGTCTTGGAAGGATTCAAAGGAACGTCGTCCAGTAGAGGATGTTGAGAATAAAGAACGAGAACGGGAAGAAAAATCTTGAGAATTTGTCGATGTAAATGGCAGTCGCTCTGCCGTGGCAGAAGGTATCGTATTGCACGATCGGCGTCCTCACGGGACTTCGGCTTCTCTCCGAATCGGGCCTCATCGGTGTCTAAAAAAGAAACGATAAAATACAGGAAAACAAAAATAAGGAAAAGCATTTCCCCGATATTGCGACACTCACCTTGAAATCGTCGATCTCTTCCCTGAGATCTTCGTCCGAGTATCCTTTCATGGCCTTTGTTGCGACGGGACCCATATAATTATTAACTACGGCGAATTCCATGAGTGATAAAAAGACGAAAACACTGCACGAAGACATCCATATGTCAATGGCTTTGACGTACGAAACCGGGGGCAGTGATTGTTGAGACTGTGTGTTTTGTGTTGCTGTGAAAAAGAAGCATGATTAATCGTTGAATTGGGAAAACGTTGTTTCATTACCTAAAGTGAGAAGCGATGTTACACCGAGAGTAACTCTCGCCGGAATAGCCTCGGGTTTGATCCAGAACGCGATCCAGGACATGACGACGATCAGCGCGGAGGGTATGTACGTGTGGAACAAATGATAGCCTAATCTTCGGCGCAAATTGAAGACTATTTGTATACACGTGAAATTTCCGGTCGAGTACTCGATAGTGCAGTCGGTGGTGTAATTGTTTGAAATGTCGAGCTGAGGTAGTTCAATTTCCGGGTTGACCACCAAAGGATCGGTTATATTCCAAATAAACACCAAATCCTGCGTCGTGTGTGAAACTGTGAAATCGCATTAACGCGAAATCCATATTGTAGTACCACCGCATTTTTGACAGAAAATTTTTCGTTGACAAATCTTTTACTCACGGCTTTCTATCATCATTGAGCAAATTTGGGTGTCGTGGGGATACGATTCGAACTTCATCGCGCACGAAAGTACGAGCGTCAATCTGAAAACAAGTTATCATTTTTCTGCCAGAAATGAATTGACGCGAACGGGGTGTACTTATGTATACTCGGCGATATCGTACTTTGACATATACAGGAGCGTTTTGTCGTGATAGAGCCAGAGATAGTGATTCGGTATCGACATTTCGTGGAATGTGACCTTCTTTGCATTTTTGAAGAAGCAATCTGGCCTCCATATATTGTGCAACCAATCGACATCGAGAATTCTATATTCCTCCGACATGTTTTCCGGTAACCTTAATCGAGAATCGCGCCAGCTTTGCGCCAAGAATATATCCGCGACGTACGTCTGTAAATTCAGTTTTATCCTACATTTGTTTAACGAAAAGTCGGGAAGAAAAGTTTTGAGAACGATGCGAATTTTTGGTTACCCGGGGGGGGGGGGGGATTAACTAGCGCGTGGCGAACGGGAGTGAGACGTGGAGTGGGGGTTATGATAAGGCGGGGGGGGTAGGGTGCTGGGGGGAAGGGGGGAAGAAGAGGGTTTAACGTCAGGCGCGCGCGCCCGCTCAACTTCTCCCACTCTGTTCTGATGCTGTCACGCGCGTACCAAGTACGTACTAGCGTTATGGGCAGCCTAACTATCACAGATAACCGTGCGTACGTGTATGCGTAAATGTGGGTATTTGTGTGTTCACGTAGCGGCATCGTTGCCAGAAACGCGAGGGTGGACGTGGAACGGCTCTCGAATATACAGGGTGTCCGAAATTTAACGTGGTGTCAGTGTCAGGTGCTTGTCTTGTAGTCTTACAAAGTAGTTGCGAGCATCTCTGAAGCCAGACTATCTTCGCGAAACAAAGCTGTAGCTTGGCCCGAGTCAATAATAGCTGGATTTACTTAGAAAAGATGCAAATCTTTTTTACAAGATTGAGATATTTATAATACTACCCCGGTTTACGAAATGTTTTGATATTCACTACACTATGGATATCAGACGATTCCTTCAAACGAGAAAAATTACCGCGATTACATTTCTTTTAAGAACTTTATTGATATCCCAGCTTTCGGCCTGAATTTTTAAGGCCCTCTTCAGAGATCTGGCATTATATCACTTATATATCACAGACTTAATATTTATAATGTAATGAACCCTGATGATAATAAATTTCTCGAATAAACAAACGTATGTTTGAACCTTGACCATTTCAACAATAAAATACAACGAGAAATATTGTTATAAACAACATTTTCATACCTTGGTTGAAGAACACACTAAATGAATCATATGAATAATATATTTCCTAATCGTTCCGGAATCATTTGGTAATATATTGCACGTGACGTCGAGTGGATATGTCAATGGATTCAAAGTGAATTGAGTGGACAGTTCAGATTTATGTGGTCCTCCAAATAACATTGTAAAATCATAAAAGGCTATATCACTTAGATTCTACAACAATTTAAACTATTCCGAAATTTTCATGGATACGAATTCGAATTAATTTGTACTAATTTTGATATATTTTTGTTATATCTCGTATACTGAGGTATAGTGAAAGTTGAACTCATGTAAAGGAAGCTTTCAACCGATCTACTAACAATATCAATTGAGTCAAAGTAGAATGCCTGCAATACTGATGTGGCTTATACTCGATATCTTCTCTTTGCTTCAATCCACTTTAATAACCGAGTAATCGATGCAAAATGTAATTCTCAGAGCACGCGTATTTCAAGAATGCAAACTCAAACTACATATTGCAAACCTCTAATTAACACAGATACTGCGCGTTCAAATTATGATGTTGAATTCCGAAATTCTAGAGTTGCCACGTTTTAAATTTATCAAGAATTGAAAATAAAACATTTCGAAATTGGGACATTTTATTTATGTTCATTTGTATTATAAAGTTCCGAATTAATTATGAACTCCATCAATCAACATTTTTTCGATGTAAGTTAAATGTCCCAGTAATGGACCGGGCCGTGAAAGAAATACGAAGAACGTGATTATTATTAACTTTTTCTACAAAATAAAAAGCTGTCGTTTCAAACAACACTCGTAGTTGAAAATAATTTTCAATTTTAATCGTAATCACGTTTTTCCCAGCCATGTCCATTACTGGGACATTCGTGCTTCCGACTACTTAATTGCACGTAATTAAACAACTAATTACAACTGTACAAAAACAAAAAATGCAACTTGTTCTTAAGAAAATTCTACATTGTTTACGAAAAGAACAGAATCTAAAAAGTTATTTTTCACTTGGAAATCAGCGTTTGAATTTCGAATTTCTAAAGGCTCTCAAATTTGTTTAATATATTTTTTAATTCAATGGATGATTTATTTACAATTCAACGCGTCGCAATTAACAAAAACACAACTTTGTTAAACGTTCTTCTTCTCGACTCAGTCAATGAAGAGCGGAGAAAAAACACTTCTAAGAGCCGTCTCTCATGAACTGGGTCATACATTAAATGTTTATCAGATTCAAATGCAACAAAGAAAACGTATTAAAGCCACCACTGGTGTAATTCTTGGATTAGTCAATGAAATATTAAGCATCTTATAAATACTTCATCAATTTAAAAAATATATAACTCAACTTCTACCCGGAGCGTCAAAGTCCTTACATTTTTAATGAATTCACCGCTTCGTCAAATATTTAACAGATAAAAAAATATTCAGTTCCATTGTCAACTTGTCGGAACATTGTTCTACGACACTCTACACAGAAGAATCTTGTTGAAGGGGTTAAAGAAAAGGAAATTGCAAACTTATCTCCTTTCTTAACAAAAATATTCATTTGAAAAAAGAGATAATTTCTAAATTTAAACACTTCCGTCTGAGATTTCAACCCCGAAGAAAAGATCTTCGCGCATTTGCGCAAGTGTAATCAACGGCTCGAGAAAAATGGAACGAATTCTCCTGCGTACTTGAGAATATCGCAGGTACAAGGATGTTCAAGCACATGTACACTTGTCCGAAATAGGGTATGTCAATATTGTGTATTGGCATTCCTCATTCGACTTTTACACGATTGAAAATACATTCACGTATTCCGATGAAGAAATAGTGGCACACCCTATGTGAGGGTGGATCGTATGGAAGGGCAAACCCCGACGAATATGCCGCGCTGCTGGACGGCTGGCAACGATTTATTATTGAAAGCTATTTGCCGAGAACGAGAGGAGCATTTGCCGTTTATTGCTATTTAGCGTTTATCATCCATCGCGCCGCTCGCTCACGGATCGCTCTTGACGTTGTTTCCGAATATACTGGCGAGAGCGCGATATGCGTAATGTGATTAGTATGGTAATGTGCAAAATGTTCATTGCCATTTTTCCGAAAAATTAATTATTGTTGAACATTGCTTTAAAGTCAATTCATAGTTTTGATAGATGATATTATTGAGTTTAAGCATTATTATTATTGTTTGCATTATTATTATTGCAATAAACATTGGATACTGTAATAATTAGAATTTCAATTTTGTATCGCAGCTGTTGAATTGTTTACAAAAGCAATGTATTGCGCGATTTGTTATGGAATGCCTTGATGTAAAATAACACACCGTAAATTCGAAAAACGAAAATATCCATGAAATGCAATCATGTAACTCGAAGTATTTAACGATTCTCATAAAACTACGTGTTATATTATAATTTGTCAATGCGTTTAAAATTATTTTCCTATCGATGCCTCGATTCAGTCGCTGTCTCTTCATTTCTATACCAATAAAAAAAACAATCGAAGAAAGTGGTTTTCATCCATTGCCAAAATTCGCGTTAAAATCCCTGAAGTATAATGAATTCGTCGAAAGTTCAAGTGCAAAGATATACTTGGCAATTACGAGCGTGGAAGTTGCTTTTCAATTTGTTTCACTGTTAATAGCCCGGAAGCACCCTCTCCCTTTGGCAACGTAAACGATCGCCGCGCTTCCATAAATGTACACTCCTTCGAATTCGTGTGCGTACGTTTGTGCGTGCGTGCGCGCGTGTATATACGCGTAGGAATGAAAATGAGGCGGGCCAAAGATGAGGGAAAGCTGTGCGGAATAAAGCCAGGCTCGACGGGGAAGGGGGTTGGAAGCGGAGAAACGGGGGGGGGCCAGAGAAGAGGGTAAGAATCGATATCGTATTTTATATGACAAGCGTTTAACTCGTTCAATTATGCCCGCCATTTGTCATTTGAATTTAATGCTCTGATCCGGCGCTTGCTCGGGTCGATTCGAGCTTTTCTAGCCGTGTTAGCTCGGCGAAGTACAAAGGGGGGAAGGGAGAGAGAAAGCTTTTGAAAATTAAAACATACGACGTGCATGTGGTGTTACGACTAAGCGGGGCTTCGTGCCTCTACCACAGTTGCAAGTAGTAAAGCAGTAAAGTGAACCGACCCGGTCTCGAGGATAAGCTAGGGACATCTGTTGGTCGGAGCATTAAACTGTTCGTTGTAACTGTTGGTAATGGACCAAAATCGAATTACTGCGAAGCGAAAGATTCCGGGTTCGTATCCCGGTGCAGAAAACGCTTCCTAAACTTCCGGGATTTATTTTTTATGTTGATTTTCCGAGAGAATTGCCAAATGAAGAAAAAACACGAGGAAACTTCGAATTTTTGCAATAAACATTTTATTGAAAATTATAAATTGTAAATGTTAATTTACTGCATTTGCTGCAAGTCCAAGATTTTATAAGGAAACAATAATTAAATGCCGTTTAGTTTCTTGAAAGGATAATTAAAGAAAATTCATGTCGAGACAAACTATTTTTAATTGCTTCAATGGCAATGAATTTTATCTTACTTGAATGTCAACATTGTATTGCAATCAAGCAGTTCTTATTTCATCTCTGTTCGAGTTACACGAAGGAAAAAAAATGTAAAGATTTAACGAGGGGGAACATTCCATAAGTCATATACCATAATCCAGATCCGCGAGAGTTGACTACCTTGAAATTAAACTTTTATAATTGCGCAATAAATGTACGACCGCGATTGAGTGAAGCAGGAATCACGCATATCCTTCACTTCATCCTTCGGACTCGCGTTTCCCTCATTAACGATCTGTCATGCTTGACAGTACATTGACACTATTTCTCATGCGTTATTTTGCAGCGCGATAAAAAGTTTACGACCGAATTCGATATTACTCCATGAATACATAAATAGCATTAAAATTCAAGTCGAATGGAAAAAATGGAAGGAAAGATAAGCGGGGAAGTTATAGGAAACGGAAAATTCCCAACGGTTGGAGCAAAGTTCGTGAAGCATTTTATTGAATATTTTTCCGCACTGTTGCGTGCCGCTGAAAGTGATTCATTGAAACTAAATGCGTTATTTACGTAAAGTTGTTCTTACAATTGCGGTATTTTGTTAAGAATTGTTATCTTTCAGATGAATTGTTTTCATCGTAAAAAACATTTTTATGTGCATCTTCAGACTTGGAAAAATACAAAGAATCGTTGCAAAACTCGGAGAAAAAATCAGCAATTGGAAATCGTATTCTGTACATAAATGAAAATTCGCTCATGGGAAATCAGGTTTCGTTGGCTTAAAAGTGCGATTACAATTTTTTAAATGAAATGTCAAAGATTTGTGTGTTAAATTCACATGGCAGATGTGAAATTACTGAATAATACCGCGTAAAATGGCGATACTGTCGGTCGCATAATCGGCAGTGTAAATTTACTACATTTTTTTCGAGTACCACGTGAAGAAAAGAATACGTGTATGCATAATTCATGTATCTTAGACACACCGATATTCGATTTGGCACGACGGCAAAATTTGTTCCGTTAAAGGCGCATTATCAATCACGCGCATTATCAAATTCAAAATGCGAAATATTTCATTTTGGAATTTTTCCAGTGAATGAATGTTGCATTCCACTTATGAAAAATGTTAAAAACTAATTGATTGCTCGAGGATCTTTCAAGTGTGGATGAGTAAGGGCATCGGTAACTAAAAATACGAACGATTTTTAGTATTTTTTACAATCCCGAGCCAATTTGCAGTGCCAAAAGTGTAACAATTAAATACCGTCGTCTTAATTAAGAAATATAAACGCTCGTAATAAAATTGAGATGAAAAAAGTGTTATTTTTCTGATAAAATCGTTATCTAAAATATGTAAAAAGATGTCCTAAGACCCGATTACGAAATCAACGCATTAAGTTAATTAAATCCTCTTTCAATTTTTTCGATATCTCAAGGTTTCGTCTACCCAATAAATGGCCTTGAAAAGCTTATTTCTTTTTCTTTTCTCTACGCATTTCCCAAACTCTCAAGGTGTTGTCTTACTAAAGAAGAAAGATTATCTTTCTCCGTGTTTTTCCACGCGCTTTGTCGATTTTAGACCCCAACATTTCAAGTCCTTCGAGTTATTTTTTCCGTTCTCTTCAAAATGGAGACCCTGAAAACTAGAAAAAGCAGGTTGTTGATATGGAATTTTTTGGAGTAAAGTGTGGAATTTCTCTCCAAGAATTCTGTAGATTCAGCCCTCTTTCTTCGAGTGAAAATCCCCTCAGAGAAACCAAATGACTCTAATTACAGTGAATTTTCACTCCTCCAAATTAAAATCGAATGCGCGCGCATTGACTCGCTCTCTAGATTTCGAAAAAATCGTTTCACTCTTCCAGTAAGAGTGAAACAATACAGTGGAATTTCACTCTTAAAGATGCTGCGTTTCGAAGAGCCGGAAAAAATCATTCGCGAACAAAATTTAAATAGCGAAGCGCAGTCTACAGGGTTTTCAGTGTGATGTGCACTATCAGGCACTCACGTGCATGGCTCGATTCAACTCGAGCCACGAGCTCCGTCTCGTGCGGCGTCTATACGAGGAGAGAGTGCACGTTCGCGCTTTGTTTGGCATGTGTTTAGCTGCTTGTGTCCGTTCCTCGTGCTCCGGTTCCTCGAGGAGCCCGACAGACTCGCCGAGTAGTCTCAGTCGTACGAAAGCCGCCGCGCTAACCCCGTCGCGAGTCTCTCGGTGTCTATTTCATGGACAGGTGACACATTGCTCACTGCCTATCTGGATGAACAATCCCGACTACAACCTTCGCAACTGCACGACGAGGTGCGTTTTTATTCTTATCATTGTCGTGACCGATAATGCTGTATTAACTGATTCGTTTTATCCGCGGTAACAGTTCACCGTTAACGTCTTAGTATTTGCGAGTAACGATCGACTTGGGTGCATTGAACAAGCATTCAAACGAAGTATAATTAAAAAGAGTCGTAAAAAACGCGTGCATTTCGTTGATTACAGTACGAAAACACGTTTCAAATTGGAACGATCATTTTTTCATTTGCCGAGTTCGTGCTTTTGCATATTTGGTATACGAAATGAAAGATTATTAATGTTTATTTTGATCTTTGTTATTACAAATTTGGAATAATGACACGATTTTGAGCGTCTTTGAACTAGTTTTGCAAATGTGTACAATATGTTACGAGAAGTATTTTGTTGCTGCGACTTAAACTTCATGGAAATCATTATTTTTCTTAGAAAACTGCTTTTATGATTAATAATGTCGTTAATATGTACTCAAAGAATTTGCTACCTTACTGTTAAATTACTATTAGTGCAGATAAAATCAAAAACTATGTTGTTTTTTGTCACAATAGTGTTAACATTACATTTTCAAATATATTTTATCTATTTTATCTCATCGTTATCAAAATGGAAAAATACGAGGAAACCTATAATTATTGGTATAACTTTCCATTCGCTTCGCGCTTTCTATAGCACTTTACGCAACAATGTTACTCGAGCCGAATTAATTTTCTTCTTTCTCTAAACTACAACTAAGATTTCAAGTGAATCGATCCAATTGTAAATATTAACTAAAAAATTTAGTATTGAATTGATTTACTGAATAAATCGATTACATTTCGAAGAACGTTATGTTGCTGCAAATATTTATTTGCAAAACAGCGAGCACAATTATACGAAATGGATCTTACGTAATGCAATGATTGTGTCACTAATTGAGCCAAAATAATTGGCATCGATATCGTTTAGCGCCCAAGCGCACTAACGCCAGCCAAGTGGACACGTTTTAAATGTCAAAATCGACTGTCAATTGAATGAAAACCCACGGCAAAATTTCCACTGCTAAAAGTACAACGCAATACTTGAGTTTTGTCCAAACATCACGTTTTGTGCTTAATCGCAATCAAATGTTTTCGTCGATTAATGATTTCTCATTAGAGTACATGGAAAAATTCAAAACAATTGAAAATATTTTTATGATAACGCATAATTTATAACAAAAATACGAACATTTACTTAAATATAGGGCGATTCCGTCGTAGGATTGTTATCAGATAAAGCATTGGAAAAAACTGAAACGCAGGTCAATGATAATGCCGCATCGGCAATCAGTCAACTCGAATTTTGCAAGAATTCAAAAATTGTCCGCGTCTCTTCCTTAATTTACGAATTTCAAGTCATTCAAGTTCTGCAACTTTTTCCTTGTCAAGAGTCTTCATCATTGAGCCATTAAAATCAATTAGCGTGATTACTTTGACTTGCAAATCTTCGAAGCTTTGCACTCTTAACTGTGATCCAATCGAAGGCGAATTAATCGTCGCGTCAATTCGCACATGGAATCAATTCAACGCCTCATAGACATCTATTTTTATTTTTATTTCATTTCCTCAATCAAATGCTTCATAAATCTAAAAAACCGTTTCATTTTTGAAAGATTCGCGAATTGCTTAATTTCAGGGAACGCGTTTAATCTTTCGGAATGAATTTTCACTCTTTCAGCGAGAGTGAACGCTGAGTATCGTTGTGCGCGAGCTTTGGCCCATTTTTTACATCCTAAATGTACAATGTGTACTTTGATAAAAAGGCTCTCTTCATTCCAATACGGAGGAGATTTTATCGCTGCTTTGCGGGGAGCCGCGAGCGGTTTCGTAGTTGCAAGTTTCGGTGTAATACAATTCAACGTTTTGAAGCCTAGCGACAAATGTGAAAGCCTTACAACAAATAATTACCATAAATTAAGATAACAATAATATCTTATCAGGAAAGTTGAAAAACAAGCAACAAGCTGAACGTTTGAATGACGCAGGAAATGCATTAAATATTAAGAAAAATCGACCATAATCCGTGAAACCGCGAGCGGAAACGAAGATGCAATGCTTATAAAAGGAGTTTGAACGTCGATTGGTGAATTACGAGATGAGGTAATGTTCATAGTTCCCACCTGATAAGTAAATGCGTGCAAAAAGCGGCGGTAATGTGATACGCGTGGGGTTCTGC
>JABFQM010001230.1:0-23307 GCA_022816865.1 Zelostemma sp. ZL-2020
GTTTAAAGTCATTTTGATTTCCAAATATTCAATTTTTCAATTCAATCAATCAATCCATCGATCAATGTCAAATAAAAATATACCAAAACCCGAGTTTGTTTCCCTTTCGTCTTGTAAAATTTGGCATGAAAAAACACGGTCCATTCAGAAAAACACTCATCTCGTCCGGCCTTGATTTTCTCAAATCATTTTAAAATTTGTCAACATGAAAAATGGGCTCGGCTCAAATAATGGTCGACCTTTGGTGCACGCCATTTTAGTTTGTGTTTGAATGTGTACATAAAAGTCTCTCGCAACTCGCAAACTGCCACTGGCAAATACGGTGAAATTATACCGAACATTTGAGAATACGTGTTCCCGGTGTTATGTCATTCTTTGGGTATTATGCCGAAACGAGGAACGAAAGTTTCAATTGCACGATTTATGCAACTACGAACTCCCTGAAAGCGTTTACTCGGCTTCGAATGCTTTTGACATAAATCTTATAATAAATTTGGATAAAATACAACTGTTTTCTTCGTAATTGCCGTTAGAGAAAAAGCCACGAAGCCGCGATTGAAACGTCAAGCGCACGCATAGATTTTATGGAATTTGCTATGACTGGTATCAATTGTAACGAATGAAGTTGTCGTACAGACAAGCCTTCGTTTGAGCGGTTATTGAAATTTCCATGATTTTTATCAGCTGGCTTTGTTGGAAAAAAATGTTTCACATATAATGAACAGTTTCATTATTGTTCAGCAAACGCAATATTATTCCGGAACAATGCGAAAAGCAGTAAAATGTTTAAATCGATACGAAATTCCAGCCGCTATTATTAGACGAGATAAAAAATCGGGAAGTAGCGAATTAGCCGATTCTAATTTTCGAAAGCTCGAAGGGGAGCTTAATGAGCAAACTTCTTTATCGACAAATGAGAATGCTGTACCAAAGTTGAGATAAAGAAGGTCACCGCTTCTTCAACTTGGCGACTCTCTTGGTATACTGTGTAAGAAAGACGAGAAGAAGGAAATGTAATGAGCTTTCGAAAGTCGGTACAGGGGAACGTGGCACTGTAAATGCCATGCGCGCATTTTATTGCGCATTCCGATACAAACCCTAGAAACCCCGAAGGCAAATTGTAAAAATTCGAGTTGGAGGCTGAATAAAAATTGGTTTTACAAGGCGGCAAATTCAGCTTTGTTGAAAAACATTGTTCATATTTGTAGAAAGGTTTAACGAATCCCGTTTCATTATCGAAAAACCGACTTTGACATTCCATGGTTTGCTTTGTTTATTCTTCCCCCGTAACCATAATCGCGACAAATTCGGGCACCGCAAGGAATAACGTTCGTTTTGTTACCTTGTTCTTGAATATATATACACCTCGTTCCAGTTTCTCGGCGGGACAGGATGACGAATGAAGCTATCCCGTGGAAATGACCTCGGACTATCTTATTTTACACCAAGGCACTTTCGAATCTTCTTCACCCTGTAACAGCAAAGTGCCTTATCATGTAGTCGTTTTCGAAGCAATGTTAACGCCGTTTTATATCCTCCAAATTCTTTAAAGTGAAATTTCACCCCGATAAACACACTCCAACCCGAGTGGGAGAAATTTTGAAAATATACAAAAACCAGAATGAAAAATATTCTCCGAGGATCGAAAATCGTTCGATGACCTTGGAGCGCGATCTACATAGATCGCTCGATCGAATTCTAGGCCTCCGTAATCCAGGCCATAATTCGCGCGAACGGACGGTTCGTTAACCAGGGATAAGTAGCAACAAGTTCACTGGCAGAAAGTCAACCTCGTTGACAAACTGCCAATTCTTAAGTCTCGAGGAACGATCAACGCCGAGGCGTGTTTCGCCGAAAGAAAAAGACGTATCGTACATGTGAAAATAAACTTGTGGCTTGAAACTTTCATGGGCACATAATCAGCCCCGGTCGATGCGAGAAAGCACGTAATGCTCGTTCCTCGATTGTCGGTAAATCATTTTTATTGGAAACGTTACTGATTGGCTCGCCAAAGCGTGCATTAATGCGATTAAAATCGTTGGTACTTCATCGCACTAATAGTGGAAATTACGAATGCAGAAAATCAAAAATTCGCGATGTATTTAGATTCAATGATAAGACGTTTATCTAATCACACGCTACATCTTTTGGAGTGCAATTGTATATGGAATACTCAGGAATAATTTCTTTTTTAAATGGTGATTTTTTATTTCCATTTCGTATTATTTATTCAACTTATCATTGGCGTTACGCTGAATTAATCAACCGGAACTTTTCGCTGATTTATTGCATGGAATTATGAAAATACTCAACGGTAATAGAATCGATATTTGACAGGTTGTAAGTAATTGAAATTCGACGCTCTGTAAAATGTGTATTTACTACGAATCGTAACAATAAACACATCAACGGCTCCAAATTAATGTAAACTGATTGCGATGTGTCGATATCAATCAATTAGCAACAACCGTACATCGAATTTTTATAACTGATTATTTATAGAGCGAAAATATAACGAACATTTCTTTTTTTTACAGGTATATGTCCAGTAGAAAATTCATCAACGAAATGTCAGTCCTACCTAGAAATAAATCTCCCAGCTGACATAAAAAAGGCAAGTTTTTTTAGTTATGACGCTATTTTTCATCGTCTAATGAGGATATTTTTAAGTTGCTTGGAATTCATTTCGAGTTACGAAAGATTTCACAACTGGAACCGAATTTTTCAAGACATCGAAAAAAATTAAATACTTCGAAACGCAGCCTCGGTGAATTTCCGGATATGGCGAAGTGAATAATTGAGAATATTATCCCGGGTCGAGCGCTTCCCTTCCCTCCGTTCGAACATTCAATTCATACATTTCGCATCGCAGCTTTCGGGGATTAAATATTTTAAATGCTCGGCAAAAGGCGGGAAAACGTTTCGAATATTTCCGAATTCAGACGAACGAAACGTTGCGTATTTCGGGGCCAAGAATCCATCGCAAAAACTCGGTCTTCTACATTATGAATCGCGATTTCCGAGCGTAATTTCACGTGGTTTTTATCAACATTTATCATCGCAATGCGTGAAGTCTTTTGCTCGAATTTATGAATCTTTCAAAGCCGAGAAAAAGAATTTGAAAATGATGGATCGCGAGTGTGAAAATTGTGCTTATTTTGTTCAGGTAAAAAACACGTCAATGAACTTGTCGCGTCTCAACAATTGGCTGTATAGCGATGACATCGGAGACGTCGTCTGCAGCTGACAGTCCGGGGTTACTGCATCGACCGTTATTGACACCATCATCAAAGAATAGGCTCGTCAAAACCGGAGCCAACGAAAATTACTCGCCACCCAGTGTGCGATTCCACCCCCTCGACATGGAGGAAAAATCCCCCCTGTAAGCACATCTGTTTCTCCCTCATTACTTCGCTCCTGACTTTAAATGCCAAAATCTTGGACATTAAATATCGCTTAAAATGTACAAAGCATTCAACTCCGGGGCAGATGTAAATCAACTTAAAAACTCGCTCGTAAAAGATTCATAAACCCCACTTAAACGAAAAAGGACACAATTTCCAACGACGATTGAAAAGGCAGAAAAGTTGAGAGGCAATAAAGTATAATTAATCCGAAAAAAATGAGATAAAAATGTCCAATATTCTTTATAGCTACGCGACCCTACAAGTAACGAAAATGAAGTAGCAAACTTGCAACATAATTGCGGGACTAAAGTTATTATGGAAAAAGTTTGTATTACTTCTACTTTTTAACTCGCTTTGCCACAAATCATAGAATCGTGGTAGGTAAGATTATCCCTCTTTTTCCACTCCAAAAGAAGCCAAATCTTTTCGAATGAAATTGGATTCAGATTTGCAGTAAAATAATCCAAAAGGTCAAGCGCGTACTCGAATCAATTTAAATTTAACTCTCCCTCTTTCGCGAAGAAAAAGCTCCGGTCAAAAAGCTTGGTAGAGGGAACGGAGCTCGAAAAATAATTGTAGCTCGCGAAAAAGAATGACTTCTTTGCTCGTTTGAGCGGATGAATATACGAGTGCGTCGTGCGGCGTGGAAATTGTGGAAGGAAGGCAGTCGCGAAGTGCGCGTGGTCGGAAAGCGAAGGTGACGCGGCGGCAATGTAAGGTAGTAACGTGCTTCTGTCGCGCGAGTCTTCGCCGTGGTGACACGGAGGAGGGACTGTCATGCTAAAATCGCCCAGTCTTCCGTCTTTCGTCGACTTGTCATTATCGGCCGATTTTCCGATCGAACTCATGCCTCCCCGAACAGCGGCGGTGAAAAGTTCGGCGACGGCTTGTCAGTGCCCGGCGAGCAGTCATGCGACATCGACGACGCGACGACGTCGAGGAAAGTGTCCCGCCGTGTTTTCGTTCCGCGTTTAATTTGGGATGGATTTTCCTCTCGCCGGCGTCGTGCGTGTACTCGGGGGGAGGGAAAAAGTGCGCTGGGCAAATTACAATGGGTCGTGAATGAAGCGTGATTGGACCGGTGAGTTTGGTCATATTTTCATGGGCCGCAACAACCAAGTGATTATCTGTTTTTCCAGTTTCGTTTTGGTCGAATCTTTTTGTTATCCTTCGATGTTTTTCCACGACGATTTTCGCTTTCTACGGACGAGGAACGTTTCCGCGCTGCTGCCGTGGAGTTTCTGAAAGTTTGGGTAAGATCGTTTTTTTTTTTATCGATTCCCGATAAATCGTCAGCGCGATCACCGAAAACATTGTTATTTTTGGCGCTGGCCAATTGCACGTGCGTGGAGGGTATTTTTAGGCTTCGTGTAAAATTGGACTTGTGAATTTACCGCCTTTGTAATTGCTGGAATAGTTTGCGCGATCGTTTTAACATCGATTCGAAAAATCAAGGACTGAGCTATTTCGTCTCTTTTTTTACTGCCATTGACACCAATACTATGATTGAACGTGCTGATTATGTCAACGACAGTCGCATGAATATTTCACTCCGTTTCTGAGACGCAAACTTGCGAACTCGTGCATACACACCAGAAGTTTGCCGCAGCAAACTTAGCGGAATCGTCATCGTTATGCTTTGTACAACTGCTATAAAACTGCGATGAATTATCGCTATTCTTTAGGCAAAAAAGTCTCGAGGCGAGGAATAAAATCGTCGAATTTTCGTAACCAACGCCGAAATTGGTTTAAATATGTTTTTCAAAAATGTGAAGGCGAAGAATTTGGAACAATTTTCCGAGTCGGTAATAAAATATTCGGAATGCACAAGAATAATTGAACATTCTTCTCCGGTACCTGAATAAATAATGTACGAGTTGAAAAGTAAAGTGAAAACGGATCAGAAAACACGATTCGTATTGGTTCGAAAGTTTTTACTTTCGAGCCATTCTACACGAAGCAAAAAGCCGATCGTATTTCTATGAAATTTGTGCAATTCGAGTGGAATTCTTTTCTCGCGATTCCTGCCTTGAAATTACATGAAATAAGTAATTTCCGAAGCGACATCGATCTTTTCTACCCCTGAGAAATAGACTCCTTAACAACCCTTTTTAATCATCGCGCATAAATTCCAAAAACAAATAAATAAATCGTCGAAGAACATTAATCCACCCGTAGCGAAATGAATCGCACGTAGAACGCATTCGCACATTTTTCCTCTTTATGTTCATCGGATCAACTTTTTTCTGTTCCCAAATCTCCGAGATACAACAAGACCTCGATATTTCATCAGCAATTCAGATCAAGTAGGAGCCGAATCCTCGAAAGCGGGTAAATTTATGTTCATTTATACAGAGGTCCCCCGGAACCTTAAAGATACCGATGAAAGTGCAAAAAATACTCGGTTAATGATATTGAAAACGATAGAAACAATCTAGAAACCAAAATCACTTTCATGGTGCTTTCGTTCCCGAGAAGAAAATTAATTTTTCATGCGACTCTCAGCATTGTTATTCCACTCGCGCGAAAAACTATAAATCAACTCTCCAACACACGTGGAATGTCGTTAACGAGTCGATTCTACTCGAGCGCGCATATCACTTTTGAGCGATTGGCAATTGAGTTCTTTGATACGTAAATTCGAGGCGAAATTTGTAAAGTCGCGAGCAAGATTCTTTCAATGCTCTTCAACCGTAAATAACCATTGAATGTCACGCTTATTTAAGCTTCGAAAGTGGATATTTTCCAGTGTCAATTAAAAGAGTATATCGTCGAACGTCCCAGTTAATTTTGCTACTCCCTTTCAAGAAACTCTTAATTAGGACTTGCGGTAGTCGGCTAATTGATGTACCCGCATTACTCAAGAGTGGCAGATATTTCCATGGAACCTCCGCCGATCGATCGCGGTTTGGTCTTCCGATCTCGTTTTCGCGAATGTCGCTGTATATTTCTATTTCTTTTTTTGGAATTGGTCGCACAAAAAACGTCCGGGATTTCATACGTCAATACTTTACAGTTTCACGTTCACCAGAGAAATACGGTTTTGGCAAAAAATCTTCTCATTTATTCGTAATTGTTCTCATGATGGCTCGATTTATGATCCTGCTTCGAAAAAATGCAGAGTTTTTACAACTTTTTCAATTATTGGAGCGTTTTATGTATTTGATTTTATGACTAACTTCATTTATTTGAAAAATCAATGTTTAATATTTCAGAAGCGTCATTCTTTCGGAAGGTCACGGAATTTTGAAACGAATCGTTAGCACACTGAATTAGTTATATTGATACGAATATTATTAGGGTCCATTCACGCACGAGTCGCGTGCGTTATCGGATCGTTAAATATGGAATATATCACGAATACCAACTCCCAAATGGTTCGAATAGTATTTAGAATTCAACAACCCCTTCAGATGTTCCAGAGCGAAACTGGATGCATTCAATTTTTCGAAATTGATAGATCTCAATCCCGATTTCGCGAATAAAAAAGTTGATTAAATCGCAACGATCGGAGGAAACGGAATTTCACTTTATCGGATGAATTAATCATTTTCGTCCGTGATATTGATTGCATGATGAAAAAAGTCAAGGCCGCGTGGAGAGCCGAAGTTCAGTGTTCAGTTACATTTTTCAAAACAATTTTTAAATAACTCATTAAAATTCAGGTCACGCTTCCTCTCGGCATCTTTGAAACTCTTGACATTGTTAATGCACTTACTTGTCAGAAAAGTCGGCAAATTCGAGCGAGTAATTAACGGAAATAATTGATAACGTCGACAACGTTTTTATCAAAAATTGTATGGATTTTTCTTTCTTCTTCGATAAATTTGCTTTTTATCCTGAAATGTTTGCGGAGTTACAGGAATACTTGTTTTATTAGACCTATAGAAGTGCATTTGAAAACTTCGCTTCGAGCGTTTCTGCCCTTGTGGAAAAAAAACGATGAACATGATCTAATCCCCGAGCACAACCTTGATAATGCGACAAAAGAGGATAAGTCTGTTTGGATTGTTGGGCGTAACTGTTTTATTTTTACCCGGAGTTTGCGATTCCTTCGCGAACCCTAAAAAAACGCAGAATTTCATTTGCCGAGAAGTGTATTTCTCTCTCGAATTTCGCCCTTTTTTCCCGACTCGAATTCGAGCGCCTCAATTAACCGACAAAGGCATTTCGATGAAGAATCAAACGGTTCGGTAGCGAAAACTTTCGAAATCAACGCTGGAAAAATCTTTTGCTAATCAGCCGGCTTTCGCTTGCTCGCGCGTAATCGTCATTCGCGAAAATACACGGAGACATCGAGGGAATATCTATTTTCGAGTGCGCCGATTGGTTTCGGGTCTAACGACCCTGCAGTTGTATTATTTGTCCCCCCGTTCATCGAAACGAGAGATGAAGCGATAGAAAATTGAGTCAAGCGAACGACAAATTATCTTCTTATTTTTTTGTTAATTTACCTTATTTTAGGAAACTCAATCGATGACACAATTACCGTAATGAGAGGAAAATTCCATTATTTCTTGGAAGAATCAAATAAATAAACTGAATCAACTAAAATCGGAGACGGAATTAACCGCGCTTAGAATGACCCAATTTGGCTTTTTCATCATTTCGATTACGAAAATCGTTTATTCCGTCGCGATTAAAGAACGGAGTGAAACGTCGCTGCAAAGTTACGATACACGCGATAATGGGATGAATAGGAGCTCCGGGAAGTCCAAGAAGTCTGACGCCGACGTCGACAAACGAATCTTTTCGCCCCGCAAAAGTCGCTCGAAACTTTCGTTACCCAAACTTTAATTTTTCTGAATGTCTTCCGACAAAAGAGGCGCGCTCTCCGCGAATTTGCATAATCGTGCAGACACGAAATACCTCGAACGGTACCTCGCCTCGACATTAATATTCAATTATTACTTTTGATGAGTTTTTTGATGGAAAATGTAATCCACCTCAAAGTCTCAGAGTGCCCGAAACTCAGCTGATAAGGAAAAAAGCTGGCTCTCCTAATTGCCGCTCGTAAAAAAAGCGGGACATATTTAGTGCGGAAGAAAGCCTGTTTTAATCTAATAACGCAGTTTCCATTTACCCCGGGCATTACACATGCAGTCTCATTGCGAGCGCGGAAAGATAGCAAGAGCTGGAAAATTATTACCACCCAAGTTTTTACGGATTGAAATCCGCGCAGTAAAAGATAAGACGGGCAATTTTCGTTACTCGTTTGTTAAGAAGAAAGACTCGTGGTTTCCCTCGGAAAAATACGGAACAAAAGATTTCATTTGCTAATTAAATTGAGGCATTAAGCGTGTAGGGGCGCGTTTACAGTTGGTTCCACAAACCTAAATTATTCCCAAACAAAAGGTTTCTTACACAATGAAAATCAGTCGCGAGTTGGCCCTTTTCACGATTTAATATTCTATCGAAGCCCGTTCGACGGGCAAAATGATACATTTCGAAATGCATATATCCGTAAATATAGAAACGTTTATCGGAACCTTGTGTAGTGACGTGTAAAGACAATAGGACGAACTGTAACACACAGACATCGAATTTTGGCACTGGGCCACGAAGCTTTCGAGGCCGCTCTCCTCTTTTTTTACCTCTGTATCTTTCTTCTATTTTCCACGGACCTTTTGCTTTTATTCGCCGAGTGTATATACCTCGGCTCGCGCGGTCTTATTGCAGTCTTATTCTATAAATACATTTACATTTCATAAGCCCAGGGTCCTTCCTGTCATCCCCCACTCCTAAACCTGACATCTCATTAAAAAAAACACTTTGAGATACAAATCATTCGAGACCTTGAAAAGCGGGCTCGAAACGTCGGACATTAACAAACTGATTCCGTCTTGGCATGTACGAATGTCTTCTTTTTTATTTCACCTAATAAACGCGCTTCGAATAACTCGTAAAAATGAATGAAAATCGGTATGAATGGGATTGCGCCTGACATTTTGTGATTACTTCAGATTGTGATCGATTGTGACCATTCGAGATCGCAAGAATGAATTGAACTTTTACGATTCTAGGTTAATTGCAGGGGGTGCGGCGAAGCCTTGACAAGCGGCATCATTTTTTATTTCGTTTCCGAAAAAGACGTCACATTTTTGAGAATTGATCGAGTATTTTTCTTTCGAATACTTCTCGGCTGAAATACGTAAATACGTTGGAAGATACCAGTTTTTTGGTGGCACTATAAACCCAAAACTTTCGGCATTCCAATTCGTTCGCGATTTTATAAAGTTCGACGATCTTTTCTCTTTTCCAGTAGTGTAGCGCTTGATTCGAGCGGACACGTGGCACTTTCCGAGATTTTAGTTTCTGCCAAACGACATTCGAACGAATAAACTCCGGACTTAATTGTGTGCAGCTGCTGGGACCATTTTCAAACTTATGAAGCGAATCGCAACTTTGGGCCGTAATTTAACATAAAATTAATTTGTGGAAGCCGCGAAAATGTAATTCTACTTTCAGAAAGGCGATGAATCCTACCAATCGTCGTGTCCCGGAGGGATTTTGTCTCATTTGCTAGTAAAGGAATTTTGATAAGCTCAGCTTTCACGAATTTTTAAACGATGAATTTCACAGTTATTTCATGATTGAAGAAATAATCATTAACTGAGCCTCGTAAAGTTGCGATGCGTCAATTCCCTTGAACTCCAGCACCAACATTATTAAGAGTTAAATGCCTCGGTCGCATTTAGATTAACGGTTACGGCCGAAATTTGCATTTTGCGATGCGAAAGAATGATTCGACTGCAATTCCGATCTCCGAAACTAACGATCGATCGGCAGTATCATTGTTTCGTTCGCAAAAAACCTTTATTTCGATAAAGACGTTGAAGAGCCGCTGGATTTATGAACCGCTCGTTATTTCACGAATTCAAATTCAAATACAGAAAGCTCCCGAATGACAAAACAAATCTCTTTTCAGCCCACTGTCGTTTTAATGACTCGTTACGACGTCCGTGAAAATCGGAAATCCACGTTTAACGAATTGCGCAACCAGCCCAGGAAATGTGGAACGTAATCACGACAAAATTGCGTTCACAATGCGTTGTTGAATTTCCGTGATCTCGGAATACGGCTGGCGCTTTGCGCAATTGGAGGGCTGGGAAATGCAGAAAAAAAACTTGACGAAATTGTAAAATATGTTACAGGAGCGGCGGAATAGGTGGACGTCTGGTAGCTCCGCGGATGTCACTACTGGGACGTCCGGTGAATTATCGGGCGACTCGTCGCGATGCCCGTTACCGTCGTCTGCAATCCCGCGTTTACAACTTCCTCGAGCGACCCCGTGGCATTTACGCAGTCACTTACCACGTACTCGTGTGAGTTGAATTGTAAATTGACTATAACCAAAGGTATCGATTTTACGACGTCCGAATGATTCAAGCCCTCCGCAGTGCCAGCATTTACAACTTCTGCATTTAATTATCACCCCATTTATCTACCCTGACTTACTTCCGAACTGACAACCCGAGAAAAATTAAGGGCCAGTCGAATTTGAAACTTTAATCATCGATTTCCGCGGTGTCATGATTTTTTTAAGTTGGCTTTTCGGGCCTAATAGCTTTTCGGAGGTAATTTTCTCACGTAACGTTGTCATTGGCTCTTGCAAATGTTGTGTGAATAGAGTTCGTCTATCAGAGTGCCCGTAATTACGGGAGTGAGTTGCATAACCGAATTGTCAGGGATTAATGTCAGTTACGCGCACCGTGACACGGAGTTGGAACTGACAAATAACGTATTGTTTATAGGCGAAGGCGATGACATGGCGGAATATTCATTAACATCTTTTGATTCCGGGTTAAGCTAATCGAAAACTGAAACAGATATAATTGTAATTTCGTTCGCTGGTGGTGTTTTGTCGCTTTACCGAGCGGATGCAAAACACACGCTTGAAAAAAAATCACGCGTCACGCGCTGAAAACGTTTTAACGATTCTTTATGCGTTCATGCATTCGACAATAACGCCAAGCAAAAAGTCTTCGAGCCTGCATTCACGAGTGATCATGAATAAATTGAATATCGCAGTTTAGAAGTAAAAATCATGAAAACAGATTGCTTCGACTCCATGCATTATTTACACTACAAATAAATCCATGCATAAAAAATGAGCATGTATAATGCACGCGCGAATTTCTACACACTCTTTCGACTTTCGCTTCCCGAATTGGGAGAATTTTACATGTAACTTGGTTAACGAGACGCGATTACGAATAAATCGATGAGACGAAGAAATGCTTAATTAATCTTGCTTGGAACATTTGAAAATCGAAGCGGAAAATCAGCGTTGTGTGTTCAATTTTCATTCATCTTTTCCGAGAAACGTAATTGTTTTTTATCGCGTGATTACAGATTTTGTATCGTGTTTCTATCGCTGTTATTATCAGTCCTGTCGACAATTCCCGAGTACGAGAAAGAAGCGGGGCGACTTTTATTCTACATGGAGATGATCGTCGTTGTGTGGTTCACCCTCGAGTTCTTTTCCAGGTACGAAAGATCGCGGTGTGTCCCTTATTGTCCCTTGAAACTAATCGCGCTTTTCAATTCCAGATTATGGTCGTCGGGATGTCGCTCGAGGTATCAGACGGCTATTGGCCGGCTCAAATTTCTCCGAAGGCCGTTCTGCATTATCGGTACGTATCATCCCTTTCGCGGATAATTACGAAAAATTTCGAATATAATAAAGATGCGTTTGTAAAAAGATTATTCCGTGCATGAAAATATAGAGTACCGGAAGTAGGTACCCAATTTAAAAATTGCGAACGTCGGTGTTTGGATTCTATCGATCCCGAGATATTTAAATTATGATCGAGCCCTTTTCTGTAAACGCTTAAAAAAATACAACTTCCGGAAGAAAAATCGGCTTGAGTGAAAGAAAAACGTAGGAAAGATCTAATCCAGCGCGCAGCATCTCCGACAGTCGCGGAGTGAGACTCGGACCGCGGTCCACTCAAACAGGGAGCGTCATTCTCTAGGTATCGTTGAGAGTAATCGCCAAGAGTGTAAACAGCGCGCTAATTAGTCCTGGCATGTTAAAAGAATAAAAAAATTTAATTGCAATTCCTCCTGGTTGAAGCTGCTAATTGGACGCGGAACCTTCTTCGCAACGTTATCTATGACCCAGATTAACACGACGATAGAAGACGTTCTTTGCGTGCCTCGGAGAATAATAAAGCTGTCGTAAAAATCGGATCAAGATCGCGCCCTTGCGTGATTCTCTCGTAAATTACATCGCCACGTTTTAACAAGTCGATTTGTCACGATACACGTAAGACGTTTCACTCGTTTCCCAAACCATATTCCAGCGAGAAAAAGCTGACCTCGTAAATACACGGTCGCTGTGACTTTTATTCGTTTAAATATTCGAGTCCCCGAGAGAAGAGGGCGCCTTTCACTGCTTTGAAAATTAAGATAACGAACTAATTAACAACGCATGCGACGTCAAAGGTGGACCCTCCGGCTGTCAGTCACATCTCGGTGCGCGCTTCGTTTGGACTGCACTTTGACACCTTCATTAATGCCGTCCCTCGGATTCGTGATAAAAACACAATGCGGAAATCGGGACTCATTAATTCGACTTCAATTACCACGCAACGAGCGCGCGATCTGTTATCTGCCGCGGCGTTCGATGATTTCCTCCCCCAAACTTCATTCGGACCGAAAGCTTACAAAGGAAATGAAAGCTCCACGCAAAATTGGGGATCGAAAAATCTAGGCCGGAAGAATTAAAAATGTCTCATATCACGAATAGTTTATGCCGACTATGCGATCGATTTAAATTTAATTGATTGAATTTAAAGGCGGCCCCGAGTTAATGGACTTTCACCGTGCAATGTCGAGCGGAAAATTTTCCATTATGATCCATGAGCCGGCGTGGATTGATGTGAAATTTTCCTGGGGGTGAAATGGCATTTTTTTCCAGATATGATAACGATAATAGCAAGCGTGGTGACGATCGTGGCGAGGAGCAGCGGCCAGGTTTTCGCGGCCAGCGCTCTTCGGGGTCTTCGATTTTTTCAAATTCTGAGGATGGTGCGGATGGACCGGCGCGGTGGGACGTGGAAATTGTTAGGTAGCGTCGTGTACGCGCACAGACAGGTAAGACTTTTGCTATAACTTGTGTTTTAATCGCATGATCTCTCAATTTTTTTAAGTGACATTCAACTCCAAAAAGAGTGAAAATACTGCCACTCAGGTTGGAGTAAATTTTCGAGCATTTTTCCTGGTTCATCTTTTATATCGCGATCTCAAGAATCCGAGTACATGTCAAAGAAATGTTATATTTCTTACGTTGAACGCATGGAAGTATATAACAAGATTTCAACGTTGAAGGCACAATTACTCTTCGTTCTCATCACAATGAAGATCCAGTTATTGCTAAGAAAACTCGAGCGAATATTTGAGCGAATGGCAATCGCGGAAAATCAAGATGTTTTTACCGAAAAAAGTTCATTTTGTTGCATTTTATGGTCGCGCATTTTTCTGACGACTTGATCTCATTGCAGGAACTCATCACGACGCTCTACATCGGATTCTTGGGCCTGATATTTGCCAGCTTTCTCATGTATCTCGCGGAGAAAGAAGACGAGCACTTTAATAATTTTGCCAAAGCACTTTGGTGGGGAGTGGTAAGCAAGTTACGCTTTACTTCCATTTCTCACGCCATAATGTTCTCTTAATTGCCCAGTACCATACAAAGGAACTCGCTAAATTTCTTGAAGTCAGATTCTCACTCCAAAAGAGTGGAAACAGTGCCAATCAGGTTAGAGCGAGTTATTCTAACCGAATTCGCACCTTTTTCACTCTTCCGAAGTGAGAATTTCACTCCCAGAAATTGGAAAGTAATTGTGGCTTTTTCAAAAATCGTCCTTTCATTTTTCTGAGCTCCGAAATCTTTCCTCATCTTCCAAATTCTCACAGCTTTCCTCGACATCTTTCTTTTATCTTTTAAATTCTTCCAGAATTTCGCGTAATCTTTCTTCTATCTTGGAAATTCTTCCAGATTACTCTCTGTACCATTGGTTATGGCGACGCAATCCCAACTACTTGGATAGGTAAGTTAATCGCGTCCTTCTGCGCACTACTCGGAATAACGTTTTTCGCTCTGCCAGCTGTAAGTAAACTTTCAATTTATCGAAGCGAAAGTTCGTTTCCATCAGGATAAACAAGGTGGAAAACGTGATTTTTGGCTTTGACACGCAGGGAATTCTGGGCTCCGGTTTGGCTTTGAAAGTCCAACAGCAACAGAGGCAGAAACATATGATTAGAAGGAGACAACCTGCCGCGACTCTCATCCAAGCTTTATGGCGTTGCTATGCAGCTGATGAGCATAGCATCAGCATCGCAACCTGGAAGATTCATCAAGTTCGGTTACCCAGTCCACCCAGGTAATCCTATTATTTCCCCACAAAGATTCATCCAACGAATTTTCAATTTTGACTGTCCAAATCAGAGATGTAAACCGTTCTATGACTGGTCATTTAACAATGATCTAACGATCACCCTGAATTTCGGAGTGGTGCTTTTTTGGTGAAAACCTCACGCCAAGAAATTCAGAAAAATCATGTGAGTAATCGTTCAATGACCGGTCATAGCCCATCTGTGAATTGTTTCGAATGGAATGATGTAAATAGCGTATTAAAAGAAACTCTTTCTTCGCACGCAGCCGAGTAGCATCGAGTTTCAAACACAACACATCGTTCGTCAGTCGACTGCCGACGATCAGAAGACACAAAAGTACATCGCTGCACAGCCCGAGTTTGCATAAAATCGTGCATCAAGGTTATCAGAGTCAACGCGCAAACGTCCCCAGAGGATTCGCGGACCTGATATCGTCAGCCGAAAATCTAGGTGAACCTCTTTCCAGACTTTCCAACGAGGTCATTTCAATTTTCTCCCTTCAGTACTCGAATTTCCTTTCTTATCGGTCGCAACTTGTCCGGTCCACTTCCGCGCATCTTTTCACATGTCTTATCAATGCGAGCTCCCCCGCCGAGTCGAGAGGAATTTCAGATTTAACAAGATCTCGCGCTCCGCTTCCCACTCGTATCGCGTTGAATGTTGCATTTTCCCGACAAAGAACATGATTTTCTTCGGTAAAACGAGAACGCGATTGTTGCTGTATCCCTAGGTTTGTGCTGGGAACGGCACTTGAAAAATTTTCGATCTCATTGGGTCCAAGGAGATCTGATTCAATCCCTCGTGATTCAATGATATTTACATCAGCAATCATCAAATTTACAATCCCCCAAAAACGTCGCCTGATTGACCCAGATGAGGTCTATAAATCATAACTAAATTCAGCTATGGAATGGAATTTCTGGACCAATCTAGGTCAAAACTGGACCTCATCTTGTTCCAAGTTTAGATCCAACTCTTTTTCCATGGGTAGATCTGATCAGATCTAATCAGAAATTTGAAATTGGCAGGTGGCCCGACCAGCAATAACAATAACAATGCCAACATTAACAACAGCAACGAAGCGACGGTTCCTACAGTTTCCAGTAGGCAACTGAACACGAGCTACTCGGAGGACTCGGTTACCGAGACGGCCTTATCGAAGAAGAACTCTGACGGTGAGTAAAGGCTCAATTTCCGAGCGAGTGGTTTTATTAATTGTTGAGCCGAGCTAAAGCTGACGTTAATGAGCTTTCTCGATTCAATGGATCCCCCGTGACTTCACGATGCACCCAGAGAGAAAGTTCAGCGTGTATCATTCATCATCAAGTCATATCGTAGTTTATATTTGCAGTTGTAAGTTGCCTATGGTTTTGTTTGTTTGTTGTTTCAACGTTCATTTCGTTGTGCAGTCAATCCATTAATCCGTCACATAACTTGACACTATCGAACGTGCCACGAATTTCCACGCTCGACACTCGAAAATAAATCCCCCCTTTCGTACAAGGTCACAGTAACCAAATTAACGAGAGTTGTCTTTTTTATTGCGTTGAAGATGTGATAAATTTGAAGTTGAATATTGTTCATGAGCTTTCATTGAAAACTGGAGGGAAAAAGTTCACGTTTGTCCATCAATCGCACTCGTCGAGTGTGTTTCCGCTCCATCAATCAAATCTCGGATATAACGAAGAATTCTCAAGTGCACATCGTCGGAACGAGATCCCGGGTGATTTCACCGGGGCGAGTTATTCGCACGAGTCTTGGATCTTTCACTGACTAAGGCCTTTTTGCGGATTCCGCCGTGTAGCGTGTTACCACCTTGGGAGATCGTCGTCAACCCTCGAGCTACGTGAGCTGAGAATCGAAGGACTAATCAGTCGCCTAGGGAAAACTACAACCTTGCCAATCGCTCTCGCTGGTCTAGTGACTAACCCACTACCTCCACTGCCGGAACTCCTCGGCTCACCGACCTCCCCGAACACATCTCCGACTTCCGAAAAGAGTACGCATATTCTTCCTTCTTTCGTTTCTATCCCAATTTCTTTCCGCGCAAAAACGTTGCCCGTGCTTGCTTTTTTACGGGAAAGTACGAGGGATGAAAGGAACGGTGAAAACGAGATTTCGGCAATTTTTCGAATCTTTTTGGATTCACAATTTGATGATTAATCGAGCTTCGTACGTCTCTCGGAGAAAGATTCGCGAGTTACACTCAAACGAGGTCATAAACTTTGCAAATCGGATGATAAAATCCGAGCAAGTGCATTTTATGTAATGCACTTTTTTTTATCTCGATAACGACGTTTTTGTGATGTTTCGAAGTTTTTCAAGATTTTATGTGAATTTAGTCCTTTGCATCTTAATGATCCTTGTAAAGAAAAACGAGTTTTTTATCGGTGAATTTCCGTCCTGATTATTTTTATTTCGGAAATTATTTAAACATAAGCTGATGAATACACTGAAAAATATGACGTTTTTATTATTTCAGAAGTGTACGAAATTTTGCAAAAAAACTTTTCTCACTTAGTTTTGTGTTCGGACTTTTATAAACTTTTACGCAGCAAGAGCCAACTCTTTTTTCACTTGAACGCTTTAATATGATATTAAAGTTTAAACGAAGAAAATATTATAACTCGAAAAATGAATGCCCGATTTGTCATCCCTTTGTAATGCCAAGGAAAATTTCTTTTCAGAGAAACGTATTGCTTGGAAGTGATTTATCACTGTTTAGTTCATTCACTCGAAGGTTTTCTTCCCTGTAAAATTTCGTTCACGGTTCGCATTTTACGTTTCTTTCAATTGAAGATCTTATTGTGTACAACCCCACTTATTTTTAAATTCAATCAACTCCGAATAAAAAAAAGTATATCAATGTAAATATTCCAAAGAATTTTTCTTCCGCCGAATACAACACGATCTTCGAAACAATTTTTATTTTGCATTTTACTTTTTCTTTCTTTGCAAAAAAGGATTCTAAAAATAGTGCTAGTGAAGTATCCCTTGCGAACTTAAAACCTTTTCCAACTCAAAATCATTTTTTAGAAGTAGAAAAAAGTGAAAACGGTTTCCGGCAAGTGAATCCAAAAAACAATTTCAAAGTAAATTTGCAATTTTGGCATTTGTTGGATTTCGTTTCGTGATTGAAAAGCGCAGAGAAACTGGTATCGATTTTCAATTAGCTCCACTGAAAGTTCATTTGCCAACGCATACACGTAGCACATGAAATTTCTTCCATCCAAAATCTTCCTTTAACCGATCGTAACGCATTTTACGAGTTGTTCCAGCATTGGTATTTATCGTGCTCGTTACCTCCCGCGGAGACATCCTGTTTCCGATGATGATATGTTCGATATTGCGAAGCCCATTAGAATTGAAATACACTCGGCCGTAGCTGAATTAGTGTTCGACTGCATCACAAATTCCACCTTCTTTGGAGTTCAACCACAACCTCCAATTTGCCTGCGTTCATGCAATAACCGACGCCACGCATCATTCACCCCCGCCCTTGTTTATTACCGGCACTCGTCATTTTTCACGTGCGAAATCGATTGCAAAATTGCTCATCAAAAATGCTTTACTAACAAATTTTTTTTTTTTTTCATTCGTCTCGATTTCGTAAGTAAAAATATCGTTTGCTTCGCTTCTTGGCAATTGTACGATTCCCGATCTGCGAATGCTTTCTGCGCGGATGAATTTGATTGATGCTTTCGTCGCTCACGATTCATCAACTCCGAGCATCACTTTCTCTTAATTACATCCAGGCATCGTACAAGATTAATGGTTTATGTGCCTCGATCTTTCAACTGTTCCGATTTGTTTCCCTAAACCATACAATTTTTTCAGCTTCCCAGAGTGTAAATAAAACGAATCACGGTGGAATTGTAAATATGTAATTTTGAAAATTGTACTCGTAAACTCTACGAGTATAATGATTAAAGTACACTTGTTTGCCGGGTAAAATTCTAATTCAACGTCCGCGAATGTGCTGGCATTATGAAAACGGTTCTCTGCGGAAATGTACGGCGTTCGCGTTGAACAATTTCAAACCTAATTTTTGGTTCGTAACTTTGGATCTCGACGTTAATGGCCGCGACGTTTTCTTCCTCGGTTTATGAAAACGTACACGAATGTAGGAAACTTTGGGTAATTACAGAAAAATATCAAAATTTGTTGCAGAGTAATTGAATCGGCAGTAATAAAAGTTCTGTTCGAAAAATAAGAAAACAGCCCATTCTATTCGCACAGCAAAATATCTCTGAAAAAAGGAAAATCGACCCTCGTTTTCGGCATGAGAGTCTTATCGCGAGGGCGTTTTCTCGTAAAATTGGTTCACAAGTTTCGCTCTTTTTATCTAGAAATACTCGAGCCGATAAACAGAATTATTTTTCGATAAAACACCAATAAATATTTTTCAAGATTATCTTCATCTCCGTCAAACGTCAATTAATGAATCTTTTGATAGAGGTTCTTGATTAACCCGTCGAAAGTTTATAATTGCAGTAATTATTTAACGAAAAGTTTCCTGGAACGAGAATTCGAGTGACAACTTTTTATCTCCGTAATAAGGCCCCTAACTTTTAAATATGTTCTCTCACGAAGTAATTGATGCTTTTATCAATGAAAAATTCCGCTAACTACATTTTTTTAGCAAAGTGCATTCTTTGCATCGCTTCGAGTAAACGAAATCAAATTAACGTTCGCAAAGACGCGAAACGTAAAGTCCTGGCATTATTAAAGAATTTTTCCGGAATGCAATCCTAGTCTTTGCAACTAAAAATAAATCGATGATACAGCGAAATACGCGAGTGAAGCACGTGCATGATGCCAATTAACCAAGCACTAATAGTCTCCGCAGAAACGTCGAAAAGAACGCCGATAAAAATGAAAGAAATCATCGAAGAAAATGTTTTACGATTCGTTTGCTTTTATGTCGAATTCCCCGAGTGCCCGAATAAAAGAAAAACATTAATTCTGGATGGACATGACGAAAATTTATTTTCGAGTACGAATCCAGGATTGATTGGTATTACCCAATACCCATCTCTCTTTTATGTAGCTATTGTGTAATAAACCCCAGTACCTTCGGTAGTGAAAGCATAAGTAAGCAAGTGGAGAAATAAAGGCGATTGTATTTAGTGAAAACTTTGCACGCGCGTCCAAAAATAGCACTTTGGACATAAATTTTTCCGTGACATTCTTCTTATCGTGCCACGAATTTATCCGCAGATGAGGACGAAGAACCTCGATGCGTGCAGCTGACGAATCAACACAAAGGCGCCATCAGAGCGATACGAAAGGTAAGCTTTTTGTTCTCGAAAACGTAATGTATTTAGTTTCATTACGAATCATAATTCTAACACGAGTCGCTTCTTACTAAATGCATCTTGAGCCGTGACTTTCGGGTGATTCGCGATCTTTTAAAAATATGCATTAAACGCTAGCAATGAAAAATCAATTGACTTGCCGATGTTCCAAGTTGAAAAAGATATATTCCCGCGGTAAAAGATGCTGGATAAGATTGAAATAGTATCCGAGTCTTAAGCATAAAAGCACATGGTATATAACACAGCAACGTATAATTGTACCAGATGACATACTTCGTGGCGAGGCGCAAATTCAAAGAGGCGCTGAAGCCGTACGACGTTAAGGACGTGATCGAGCAGTACAGCGCCGGCCACGTCGACCTACTCGGCCGTGTGAAAAGTATCCAAACTAGGTATCCTAGTCACTCAATATCCTTCACTGCCAACAAACATAACGACCAATAATACTTTTCCCGCTTCCTTCCAAGCTCACGACTCGACAGAGAAATCCCGAGTTCGTGCTCGCGAAACCGTTTCCCCGGATTTACGGGAAATTTTCAATTTCCAAACTTGCCTGGAGCACGAAACCTCGAAATTTCTCGAGCACTTTCCCGAACTTTTAAAGCTGTGAATTCATCCACGCACGAGATTACGAACTAGAGACGTCTTTCTCTATGAAATGAACAATTTTTATGAGATGTGCATCGCCCGCGTTATAGCACTTTCTGACATGGACTTATCCCCTTCCATTTCCTTTTAACACCGTATACTCGGAAAACAAAACCGTAACCGGCGCGATTTTCTACGATGTCATATCGTGAAACGTTACGGTCTAAATGAAATTAGAAATTCCAGGACGTTACGAATCTTAATATTCTATTCGAATCGTAAAAGCTAGAGGATTAAGGAGTTACGATATTGTTTTCTCGATGTATAAATGTATGTGCATACCACTCAGTACCTCACCGAGCCAATAGATGGATATTGCACTAAAATTTATGTTTGTGGCGATTTCAAGCTCCAGCTCGATAAATTAACCAGTCTCACCACTCGCCTACTGAAACGATCTGGCTATATCTACGTGGCTATATGTTGTCCGTGCCACTGTCATTTATTAGACGTGTGTTTTATGCTCTAATCTAATCATCTTATTCAAGAATGCGACTCTGTGCCGTGTACTGCAAATTCTGCGCGACTTTTTAACTGCTTATGCGTCAGGTCGGCTGATTTACAAAATTTTCCATGTTTTCTTTGGTTCAGAAATGTTTCGTTTCCTTGGGTAAACATCGATTCGTCAATTGTGTTTATCCCAATTATTGAATTACAACGGAGTTGCTAAAAATAGCTAGCGCCACTCCGACCGTTATTAGCGTGCATCGATGTCCCAGACATGCCGTATTTAAGGGGCAGTCGCGGCGAACGAGTTTTTTCATCCCAAGCGAATAGAAACGAAAGATGCAGTGCGAATTTAGCGATGAAATATAATTTTTGTCGGGTTTATCGACGGTGAAAATCCGTTTGGGGTTGAATGCAAGCATAAATATGATGTGTAATCGTGCAGCTCAAGTACTTCGTGGCCCGCAAGAAGTTCCGAGAAGCCTTGAAACCGTACGACGTTAAGGACGTGATCGAGCAATACAGTTCCGGACACGCGGATCTTCTGAATCGCGTTCGAAACATACATTTCAGGTACATTTATCATGGAGAAACCTCTTCCAGAATCGAGGAGCGCTTCTTGTACCCGCTTCTACATCAATTTCACCTTTAAAATGCTTTTTCTTCACGTCCGCTTAATTTTACAAGCCATTATTTCGTTATCCAATAGCGAGGCGATTACAAAGTTCAATAGACGAGACTCGCTTCTCTAGAATCCAAAAAAAGTACTCGAAGTACGGAGTACATCACACGGAATGAATTTCGCAAATCTGCACTTCTTGGTTTCACATTTTTTATGATGGCCGCCGTTTTTTAGCTAGCTCTCGAACGATTTCTTATCAAGAACAAAGATAGAAACGTCAAGTAGTATCATTAATCCAAACAAGCGTTCCAACTTTTAATAACATGCGCGTAGAATCATCTGATACAACATTCTTATCAACTCATTTTCTACATCGAATACTACAAATAATTAGAAGATGGAAATTTCCAAGTTCAATCATCATAACATTATTACGAACTTTCGGTTCGAAAACTTTATCGTAAGTTGTGTTACTTGGGTCAATAGCGTCGATAACAAGAACACATTTTGACGTTTAGAATGTTAGAAACGTATCGCAAATACCTGACGCGACGTGTGAATTTGAACACAACGCTTCACGGGTAGATAAACGAGTCAACATAACTGTCCTTAAAACGAAATTCCGAACGTTGAAAAATCAAGAACGATCGTTTGCGTTTCCTGCGACGCTCGACGCGCGGAAAAATCGCATTTTGCGGATGCAGGTTATTCACCTCTGATAGAGAAATATATCTGAACACGTAACGAGGAATTTAGATGACATTTTTACAGTGATGTATTTCTGACAGCCTGATGATATCCCAGCTTGGGTCTGGTAGGAACAGAACGCTGCACGCACTGATACTGTCACTCCAAAATATATTCCTCCATTTATTTGCTTGTACAATGTTTGCTTAGAAAACATATCTCCCGCGAGGTACCATTAAATCGGTTTCTCTCACTCCCCTTTTATGCATTCCGATAGCATGCATTTGCTTGCCAGCCTGGCTTTAGCGGGAGTGTTCGTTCGGCAGATTTTCAGGCGGCGACAAACCCGATACATCGCTTTCATATTTATTCATAGGCTGGATCAAATTTTGGGGAGACAAGGCTCCAAAGCGAGGGATGTGTACTCTTCCAAAATCAGCCTGGCCTCGAGAGTGGTCAAGGTCGAAAGACAGGTGATACCGTAATTGATAAATCAGGGTTGTCACGCTATCGGAGAACTAAAAACGCACTTTTGTCTTGGGGAGTTTTTCTGGATTAAAAATAGGAACCGAGTTTTATTACTACAACATTAAGGTGGATGGATACTTTAATGCAAGGGCGAATTGAAAAAAATATTTATAATGCAAGATAATTAATTACATTTAATATGTGAGTATAATTTATTCAACAATATCTTCTTCTTCATGAAAAAAAATACGCGAGTGAAAAAATTGTACAAAAATGCTCGTGACGAACAATTGAAAATTTTAATAGT
>JABFQM010001231.1:0-23300 GCA_022816865.1 Zelostemma sp. ZL-2020
ACTCGAGGATCAACACCAAACACCAAGAAAGGACCTGAAAATCTGATAAGTGAAAAACAAAAGAAAATAATTTGCCCAACAAGCGTTGCTCTTCGTCTCCTTTGCATTACAGTAAAGAAGGAATGTAAAAATGTAAGCGTGTTTGTCTTCGAATCTCTGTTCACTGTGGCTTCTTAGAAATCCATTGTAGCATTATAAAAACCCACTTTTTTTGTGAAATCAGAATCCATTTGTAATGCGACACGTTCAAAATTCAATGAAACGACTTTGCATTTTGTATCGAGAAAATCAAATTTATTACAAAACATGTAAAAAGTTGTAAAACGTTTATTTATCCAGAAAATGTATTTAATTTTGTAGTTGAAATTAATTTCGTTTGTTATTTAAAGAACATAAATACAGGAATTTTGGGTGTGTCGGCTTTGAATTTAGTCCGTTGTTGTGTATGAGAAGAGGGCTGATTGGTTTATGATGCAATCAATACTGAAATTAATGTGATACGATACCTTTGCGGTGGCTTAGAAAAGTAGGTGGTCCACTGTTGACATGTTAGGTATATTCTATCCATATATATATTCTATACATTCGCGCTGTAAGACGAATAGAGAACAAAAAAAATGTATATAAAATGAAAAATATCGACAAAAAAGCATTGAAAAATGTATTAGAAAAAATGAGAAAAAAGAATGTTTAATTATAGTGTAAGAAAGATGGATGATAGAGTATGTAAATGTGCTAATTTGTAAGCATCTGAGTTACGTTAACTCAATCATGAGACTTTGTAACTCATTTTTTCGTTTTACTAAACTTCATTTTTTATGACTCGAGCGACGAAGAATTTAAGTTTTCGCTTAGGTAAATATGTCTAATTTCGCGCGATTTGAATATATGGTATGCTCGGCATGCTTCATGAATGCAATTTCGACACGATTTTACTTTCCAATCATTGTAATTTTGGTTTTTTGTGATTCTCAAAATCGACGAAACGTTAAGTTAATTGAACTGTCTCACTTTTGCGACCTAATTTTATACACAAAAGTATTAATTTCAGTCAATCCGACATTGAGCTTATTTTTATATCTACTTGCTATTTATTTTTGCATTTCTACTGGATCGTAAAAGTGAGGCCCATACTTCGATAATAAGTGTGTTTCTAAATGTAACCAGTTTCTGCTAGTCCTCCAATTATACTGTAAAACGCAGATAAATTCGTGTGTAAATTATCAACCTGTAACTCGAATTAATCCGCTTTCTTCGATCTGAATTACGAATTGAATGATAATACAATCTCGATGACTTTTCATCGAAGCAGAGTAATTTTGAATCAAATTTTGAGAAATTCGTAATTTAGAGTAACGACGATCGCGATGGAGGAACTCGCTTATTAACAAATTTATAATTTTTGTAGTTCGAAGACTGATTCGGGTTTTTCGAATGAGTCACGGCAGTTGCATTTTATTTACTTTATTTCCACGTTTGTTGGGCATGAACGAGAACGTGTTTGCGATGTAATGTCCACGGAAAAATTGTCGAGGGGCATTATTGCGAGAGAGTGCGAGAAAGCATGGAATTTGTGAAAGGAAAATGGTGTTTGGTGGATCGGTGTTCGCGCTTTATCGAAAACTTGTGGAAATTGCTGGAAAATCATTGGTGACGTCGTGTAGTTAAAATCATTCAATACATATATGAACGACCCGCACGCCGGTTTTATGTACAGTGGTTTCGCCATCCGCAATCTGAGAAAATCTAGTCAAAAATCGATCGTTGCTGATTTTCCAGCGACTTTCGTCCGCCGGAAGAGGTGTTTTTCACTCGACATTCTCGGCAGAAATTGCGTACTCTTATCAATCGTATTTATGTATGTATGTACACGACGAGAAAAATCTATGCTGAATTTCATCACGAAACGAAGTTTTAAATCAATGCCAAAACTGTTCTGTGCACCTGATGCGACGGTATAAAGTCTTTTTTTTGTCTCGTTAAAACTGTAACTTTGCGTTTCAACTCTTACATTTCTTTCTTTTCACGACTGCAACGAACAATACTTTAATTTGGAGTAATTTTAATTGTTTTCCTTGATAAAAATTCGGATCATTGATGTTCCGTAAATAAATTATAGATCGTGCCCGACGACTTTTTTCGTTATCAATTTTCGGGAACAAGAGCCTGGTAAGTATTTTTTCAAAAATATCTTTTTATATGCGGCGAAATTGCATTTCTTACGGGAATAGATTATTTTATTTTTCGTGGTATTTGATTTTTTGTACTCGCGTTTAGGACAAAATGATCCGTGAATTATCAAAGGACAATTAAAAATTAATTTTATAATACGTACCGCAAAAATGATGTGCAATTCGAAGGAGAAGTAACTGAATAAAGCTTTTCTAATATTTTTAAACGTTTCGTTTCTATTCCTCATTTTCCCACGTTCGTAAAATGTAAATTTGCAACGAAAATTTCTCCATTTTCGATGTTTCGTTTATTTTATTTCAAATTTCCCGCTTAGCATTTCGGCGCAGTGGATACTCGCGCACCTTTGAAGAAGACTCTCCCCACTACACCGTCCTTCGCGTTGATTGGCTCGGTAAATACAGTCTGGTGAAGGAACTCGACCTACACCACTAGACTGCTTGGCTTGGTGTTGGTACAGACGAACCAACGAACTGTCAAACAGAAAAAAGTTGTTTGTTTATGTGCACGACAAAGAATATACAAATTGTCGGACATCGAGAACGCAACGAGACAGTTTCTTTCCTCCCGCGAGCCGTAGCCGCAGGTTTGTATCCGCAAGTTTCTCGATTCGTCGAGCATTGCTTTTTCTCTCGCGACCCAACCAACCTGGGATGGCGAGCGACGTTCTTTCTGCACAAATTCACCGGCGCTATTGAATATCGACGCTCCTCGTACTTTCCCCGCTGTCTTGCACTATCCCGGTTTTCCATTTCCGTTTTCAATCGCCAAAAGTCGGATCGGAAACTCGGGCGCGCGATGTATTTTTTTTTTCCGATGTGGGAGTGATGTCTTTTTGCGATCCTCCCCATTGTAAACTAAGGGCGATATAATTCGAAAAATTCCACCGCGACGACATTTTTCGAAATAAGTTTCGATCTGATATCGACGAAAAGAAATTTTTTTAAAAACTTTTCTTGTTTTTTTGTTTGTCTGTGTTTCTTGCAGAATGGAAAGAACGATGAATGAAAAGGAGGAACTGGTAAAGAAATCCCTGTTCAACTTTGTTAGAATGCAAGTGCCAACAGCGCAATTGAGGTAAAAAAATTAATAACAATTAATTACTAATCCAGAAACCAAAAAACTCATTTTTTGAAATTCCAGTTTGATCGATGACATCGTCTTGAGCTACGTAGTGAGCATGGTCGAAGAAAGTGCTCTGGAAGAAGATTTGGACGTCGACGGGCTCTGCGAGATGGTGTCCGCTTGTCTTCCCGAATTTTCTACGATCGAAAAAGAGGCTGTGTCGAAATGGCTTTTAGACGTGGAGAGCCAGCTGCGGCAGAACAGCAAGGGTAACGATAATTGCCAGCCGCAGGATCTGCTGAGTCATCTCAGCCTCGCCGCGTTGCTACCGCCGGACGCTCAAAGACTAAGAGTCCACCACCTTTCGGAGACCAGCGACGCAGGCAGCGATTCCAGCGGGGAATATTTCGCCGAGGTTTATTTCTCCTCGATTCAATGTTAAACTTCGTCGAATTGTAGAACAGTCGAAGCGAAATTGTACAAACTGCTGACAAATCAGATCTGTATTCTACACGTTTTGCAGGAATCCTCCTGGCACCAGGTCGCTCTCTTGCAAGAGATGTTTCCTGGTGCGAGCCCGGCCGAGGCTCGGCATTGCCTCGCCGTTGCCGGAGGAGATATAGCTAAAGCCGCTCAACTCGCACTCCACAGACAAGAAGCAGGCCAAAGTATCGTCAGCAACATGACATTCCTCTCGGTAAAATCCTTTACAAAGTTGTGTTTTTGTTGCGAGGATGAATGATGATGATATCTTTTTTTTAGCCCAACGGCCGCAACAAAGCTCGCGTCAACGACGAGGAACTGAAGTCGCGTATAATAGCGCGGTACAGTTATGTAGACCGTGACGATGATTCCCGCGAGCACCGACCGGTCGCGCCGAAAACCGAGCCGAAGAAGCTCGTGCGTTACCTCGACAACAAAATTGTTAGTGTCAAGGGTGAACGCTTTACTGAGATAAAGCGTGGTGGCGAGGACGAGGACGGCAACGAAGGTGGACGAAAACGAGGCCATTGTCGCCCGTAACCAGTCCCCTTGCCTCCACCACCCGATCCACCCCCCTGGAGGCATCTGATTATCTGATTTATTCGCATTGAGACTTTTTTTTACATATTTTCCCTTCGTGATACAAAACTAGGAACTTTGGCAGAAAGTTTTGGACACCGATGATTTTATGTTTTATCAATTGATGATTGTTTTGAGTAGTGAACTTTTTGTTAATGCGTTTTACTTTTTTATTGCAGTATTTTTATGTGGTAGATGATTGTATTTTTGGGTGTCCAAAAGTTTCGTGTACATAGAAGACTAACGTGAGAATATTTTCTCGATCGAGCATACAATGGCCATTGGGCGATTTATCCATGGGGTAAAGCATGAGAAGCAATCAATGGCTCGCTTGGGTAATATTATTGTACAGATTGTACAGGTGGCGGGATAGAGAATTGAGTGATGTTTCGTTACGATCCCCTACTGAACCGGTGCCGTTATAAATATTATATAGGTCATGTTTTAAAAAAGCAACTGTGTATGCAAATTATTGATAATTAGTTCTTAAGTTCGATGTCGAGTTGTACCAAAAAATGTCTCCTTTTTTTAATTTTAATGACTTGGTGTTTCTTTGGATTTTGGGCTTTTTTCGAAGAGTTAAAAGAGCCTAAAATGTAATGAATCTCTAGTTATTCTTTATGCGCAGTTCAATCTTGAATTCTTTTTTTTTTGTAATTGCAAATCAATTGTAAACTCTGCGTTTCTTTTTATGATTAAGAAATCTGTTTTACTCTGTCACGAGAAAACTTCGAAGTTTGATCTTTCTGAATGGCATCGTTTTAGCAGGGTCTCGAGTTTCAAAATGCAAAATTACCGTATTTTGATGGTCGGGCAATCACGCTTTGCGAGTAGAAGTGTACATATATATAACGAATTATCAAAACAGTCAATTGACGCGTGAACTACCAGGGCAAAGGGTCATCAATTTTCTATTGTAGACAAAATCCACGATAAGCGACACGATGATTGGCTATTGTAAACTCGGCCGCGCGATCTTGGTTTCGCTCTTTTGTCACCGTTTTTCCGCTGCAAGACTTTGAGTGTGACTAATTTGCATTTTCAACTAATTTTTTCATGAAGCGTTTCGAAGACTCGATGCGTTAAAAATGCTCTGAACTTAAATCTCGATAATCAATACTTCGGCGATCGTCGAAAAAGCGGATGTGATCCATCGAATCAGATTTTGTAGAACGCACTGACTTGCATTTTGCATAACGAATTGCAAAATTCGGTTGGCGCGACCAAGCGGCGACCCTAGCGATCATAATCCTTAGTCCTAGAAAATGTGTAATCATTGATCGTGTTTTCATTGTCATCGGTAATTTAATTAGTTGTTAAGCCTGGTTTTATTTAGCGATAATGCGAATCGAGTTCGCGATTGCTCCTTTTTTATAATTTCTTTTTTATAATGCAAAAATATTTATGAATTGTAACTTAAAGACGACGGTTAAAAGCCGAGATAACAAATTATATAACGAATCTATATAATGTAGAGTTTTAGGAAGAACGATTTTCGTTTACCAAGCCATATAATTTACCAGTATTATTATTAATATTGCTTAGTTTTCGATAAGACATTGTGTATTTACAAAATTGTTTTGTTATTGTTTGAAACTTTCAACGATCGTTCATTTGTTACACCGACATGCGAAATTTTGAAATGTTTTTTACCAAATTCTGACTTTCTACCTGGGTTTTTTGCGATTAATTGTGATATATTGCAAAGCGTTGTGTGAATGCACAATCGGGATCGCTGTTTCCGATGGATCTTTTGACTTTGACTGATTTACAAATTCCAGAATTTTATTTCTAACTTATTTTATGTACGTACTTTTCAATGATTTTGTACTCCGAGTCCATCGAGTTTTTGAATGTAAATGTAACTTTTCAGGCCTCGAAGTGAATTGCGAATAATCAAAGCTCGAATTCCAATTCTGTTTCGTTGTTTTTGCTTATAAATCGACGTCTGGATAGACGAGTAGAAGTAATGTTAATACCAGATGGAAAATACGATAAAAAATACAATAACGAGTCGAAAAGGAGTGCGTTAACCGTGAATGATAGATCTCATGTTGCTTTGTACAAGCGCATTTATTTGGGTTCTGTCGCGCGTACGTGCGGTTTACCACTGTAATTAAGCTCATTATTGTAGCCGAAAGATATTTACCATTTCTCTCATTATTGTATAGATGATTGTAAGAGACGATGTAATAGGATAAATCCATGTTTGCCAATAATTCTTTTGTTATGTGCAACAAAATTGTAGACCAAGCAAATGCAATGATATAAACGTTGGAAAACAGATATTCGTGTTATTTTTTACCACTCTTTGCAATTTCGGAAATGCCCGTTCTTTTTCAAAATTTCAGTATCGGAATTTTCGAATCGCAAAAAATGTTGTAATTTAATTTTCCGTGTATTTTTTGTTATTAATATACTTGTTTGTGAAATGAAGAATATTGGGCGATGTGGTTAATCAAAATTTTGACATTTTCCAACTGAAAATTTGAATAAAATTTCGAGTTTCGAAAGGTTCAAATTTAGCGCGTCGCGCGTAGCGCCATCTATTTTGTTATTGTTATTGTCGTGTTGATTTGAGGTATTTAAAAATGATGTCGTTCGATGCGAAACATTTTGAGTTTTATAATGAAGAAAAGCTTCTTTATCCGGATCTCTTGAACTGTTTTTATCGCAAAATCGACGCTCCCGTACTCCATTCGCAACAAAAAGTCTTTGTTGACAAAAATTCGAGAAGGTTTTTTTATGCTTAGAAGTTCGAAGTATGAAATATTATTCATCCCTAAAGTAAACAAAGCATTATTTATTCCCTCGAAAAGCTAATATTCGAACATTCCGTAAGAAAACAACAAAAAATTTCGATTTTTTCCGAAGCTAATAATTGTTGTTGTTGATTTCAGAAAAAAGATCGAAATCGATCGAAAATTTGAAGATGGATTTCCCCGAAGCGACGAAAATGGATAAAATCAGCTTGGAATTGCTCAGAAGAATCGAGATCAACAACGAATTACTACTTTTCGATAAAATTTACAAAACGAAAGAAAACAACGAGCAAGGCCTCGTCAAGTTCATAATGAAAACTGCCCAAAAGTACAAAATTCTCCCGGAGCTCAAAACCAAGGGTAAAAGCAAAGAAATGTCGATGCAGCTCGAAACCGAGGCGACCCTGGCAAAAAGTTTGACCGAGACTTGGCAAAAGTATTCGGAAAGTCTAGCGTTCGCTCCGACGAATTCCGAACAATTTTTAATCGCTTGTTCGGAACGTCTCTGCACTTCGTTTCACATGGAGAACGAGGAGTTCAGAAACGAAAACCCCGACGAGATATTCCAGGACATGCTGGATTCCGAATCCTGGAAGCAGAATCCGCGATTCGCCGTGGAGCACAACGAAGAATTTGGACTTTTCCAGGTCGCCGCCAGGAACATCAAGCCTGGAGAAATCATCGCCGTGGAGAAGCCGTATTCCGCGGTTTTACTGCACGATAAATTGTACACTAATTGCGCGCACTGCTTCAGGAAATCGTGGAGCTCGATACCCTGCGGAAACTGCATTTGCACGATGTATTGCTCCATAGAATGCAAGTCCGAAGCTTGGGAAAAGTACCACGACATCGAGTGCCCTGTAATCGGGTACTTGCTTGACCTGGAATTAAACGACGTGCAAACCCTGGCTTTGAAGACGGTGATTCTCGCGGTGCGCGAGTTCGGGACTGTCGAATCGCTGAGAAAAAATCTGGAGAAGCTCGAGAATGCTAGAGGTTGTTTTTTTCATGTCACCTGGAATCTTGAAAATTATGAATTAATTTTGGTTTCATTTTGCAGACCCTGCTGAGAAGTATTTTGCTCCGAATGAGAAGTACCGCACGGACAATTATAAATGCGTTTATAATTTGTATGAAAGCGTCGGGAGCCAACCGAAGCACACGGATTTGTACCACCAAGCTTTGATATCGGCGTTCATGGTTTTTTACTTGGCGACGAAAACGAAGATTTTCGGAGAAAGATTGAAGGAGGATTGGCTTGTTTTGGCTGCAGATTCGAGAGTTGCTTTTGTTGGGAGTTTGATTTTGCGTCAGCATCACGTTGCCAAGCGATCTTTTCAAGTACAAAATTGTTGTTTGTCGTCGCTTTAAATACTGCGATACTTCTGTTTTTGATATTTTTGTTATGTTTGATTCAAAATGGGAACTGTTTTTTTTGGTTTTTCAGTTTTCTGAGTACTATGATGGCGAAAGAGACAATGCTTTTTCTGGAATCGTGCCATTTACGATTATTGCGCATCACAGCTGTTTTCCAAACGCTGCCGAAGCCTCGATGAATGGACACTGTGTTATCTACGCGTTGCATTCTATAAATAAAGGAGAACGGGTAAAATGAAAACAAATTCAGAAGGCGAAAAGAAAACGAAAGAAAATGTACTCTTCAAACTTGGGATTCCAAACATTGTTAAAGTTTTATTTCTATACTTTTAAAGATTATGGTTTTCAATTATACAATTTTTCTGTTTAAATTTATAAAATTTGAAGTACTACTTTTTACAGATTTTTCATTCCCATGGAATTCCGGGTTTCGAAACCGTGTCCAGAGCTTGGAGACAAGAAGCTTTGATGAGACAATATGGATTTACATGTTCTTGCATCGCTTGTTCCAACAACTGGCCCGAAGTTCACAAAATTCAGTCTTTCGAAGTATAAAATCCTTTTTGGATCCGTCGTTGAATAATATTTTGTTTATTCATAACGATTTCTTTTTTTAAGGATACGGTGGGATCACCAAAAGTCAAGAACCAACTAATGCGAGCCCTTGGAAAACTGGAGAAACAGGAACAATTGTTATTAAACGAAAATGCGGTGGATATAATTAAAATGTTGAAATACATATCAGAGACGATTGTGCTTCTAGAGAAAAACGTCGAAATGCCGTGTAAAGAAATGTATCGACTAACTGAACTGTTGAGAAGCGTTTATGCCCTGAAGGCATGAAAATTAAAAACATAGGAATATGCTGACTCCTAAAATATTCAGCATTTCTAAAATTTTCTAACTTTTGACGTATGTAATTCGAAAATTTGAAACTTATTGTAATATTATGATTAGACACACTTGAGGACATTGATAGCTGTTATAAGAATCTGTAGTATTAAATTTTCAATTTATAAAACAGTTTTTAAATCAAAGATGTGGCAATCCTTACAGTTCTCAACAATTGATTAGATTTTCAATTTTTTCTTGAGTAGCATCTTCCTGTTATTGATGTTCGAGCAATCGTTTTGGTAAAAATAGTTCAAAACTAATAAGATTTGTCTTTAATTATTATTACGTCCGGAATCATAAAAGTACGGGTAACATATTTTAAACCTTAAATAGCTTATTAATCATACACAATTAAAACTCTATTTCCAAAAGCAGGGTAACGACGGGACATTTTGTTGACTAAATTTGTAAATTTGATCTGTAATTAATTCGACAATGAGAGACGCTTGAAATCATGAAAGAACGTCGCAGTTTACAATTTTGTACTAAATTTGACATTTAATTTTTCTGCAGAATTTGGAATGAGGAAAACTCGGGCATTTCGATCGAAAAAATAATTCGACGATTTGTTTCGGAAATGGTTTTGTAGATACTCATGATACTGTGACGTTCTATCTTATTTGTTCTCTTACGACTTGCTAGCGTGTAATATTAATCGATAAGTTAAATTTAGTCATCATTAAAACTATCGTGAGCTACATAAACGCACTGACAAATTTGAAAAAAAACCCATGATTGAATTCGGAATGTCCCACTTCCACAAAATTAGAACCCCACTCTGACTATTCGAAATACATATAAACTCGAACTTTTTGGCCTTTTTTAGATTCCAGTTCAGTCTTCCGGAATGAGTTGTCCTTACTTTAGTTTCATCAATTCAAGTGTCTAGGTAAGTTCCACGTTTCTATTCGTATACCTTTTTCGTTTTTACTGATTTGTTTCCCTTTACCTGGCTCTCTTATTTTCGTTATTTGCAAAGTACCTTATTACGAAAAAAATATCGCGTGTGTCTCGGGGGCTAAGGTCTTTTTACGCCTCACGCTATTTGCAGCATTCATGGTCTATGACCACTCGTGCTGCAAACATTGCGCTCGGCGTGAAAAGACCCGTTTTGTCCCCTTGATGCACAATATGCTAATTTTTACATTATAATTTATTTCAATTTTTATCGCTTTTTTGGATGAAATATAACTTTTCCATGTAAATGTTCATCAGAATATCTTGATAATTTTATCGTTTTTAATTTTTCTAGGTCTTTGAAGATGATTTTCAAGGGCGAACAGTACATACTGGCTTTTTTAATTATTTTCATAAGAATTACATCCCAAGTAAGAATTATATTAACTACTTTAATATCATTACGAGCAACATTAGAAATTAGAACACTGCACTTACATAACATGTCATTTACTGATTTCGAAGGATCAAAAGTCCTTCTACACTGCCGCCGTCGTAGAATATGGAAATAAAGAAAGGAATAATAAAGGTGCCATTGATATTGCTGAATATAATGCCTTTTATTATTGTAAGAATATAGAACTGGCAGCTGATTATGTAAGTTCACTCATTTCGCAACTATTCTATTTTCAATAACATTTTTCAATTGCAAAAACATTGAATTATTATTTCAATTTTCAGAAGGTCGATATTATCGTTTTTCCTGAACTTGGATTGACGAGCAAAAGCGGAAACCGAGCAGAGCTCTTAGCAGCAGCAACTGCTGTCCCGAATCCCGATAATACTGTGGTGCCATGTAATTCAACAGATAATTATCAAAATGTAAATGCACCTCTAATTTCACGTAAACTGACAACGAAAATAGTTGCGAAATATCTATGAAATTTTCATTTCCTGTTTCAGTATTTTAGAAAATTATCCTGCGCCGCAGCAGAGAAGAAGATGTACGTAGTTATCAACGTTCACGAAAAAGCGGGATGCTTGGAACCAAGTACTTGCGACCCGAAATTGTACTCTACAAACGTCGTTTTCGACAGATCCGGGACCGTGGTTGCGCGGCACCGGAAGTACACATTTTCATATTCAGGATCCGAAGACGCTGAAATTAACAGGCCAATTCAAGAACTGTCGATTTTTACAACGGATTTCAATGTCACTTTTGCCCAATTCATCGGCAATGATATTATGATGGAAAGAGATGTTCAAGTAATTATCAAAAAAAAGAACATCTTTGACATTGTTTACTCGACAAGATGGTTATCCGACAAACCGTTTCTGCCCAGTTCACAGTACCTTCTCGGAATAACCTTCGCCAGGAATTTCTTAGGATCTGGTTTTAGTGATCCCGACCTTGTTTTAAACGAAACGAATGGCATTTTTGCAGGACCCAAAGTTTTAAAGCAGAATTTCTCTCCTTTCTCTCATGGACAAATCGAGGTAGCGAATGTGTCAAAGATATTCAAAAACGGAACGAGAGATCCTTCTTTAAAATTCAAGCATTCGCGAAATTATCGGTTTCCCAGCTTCGATATGTCCACGCTTAAGTACAACAAGTTCTGGGTACAATTGTCTAGAGATGATTTGACTGCATATACGACGAAAAGTTACGACTATTATGGAAACGAGATGTCAACCACTCTGTGCAATAACGGGCTGTGCTGTGAATTCAACATCAAATCGAAAAGAGATGTTTCTATACTTTTTCGTAATCAGGAGCAATATCTTTTCAGGTAAACTATTATCGATTACGATGGTGAAATTGTAGTAACAATTCTTTGCTTTTCCAGATATCGCTTAGTCGTTTTCAAGGGAGTCCGAAAATCTACTGTTGCACCAACGGGCATTGAACTTTGCGGCGTGATTGCTTGTCTCAATAACACTTTGGCAAGTTGCGGCCAAAATCCTGATCCTAAGCTAGAACTTACGAAATCCACGGTTTTCACATCTATTCACATTACGGGATCGATAGAAAAAGGATTTAGAGACTCCGAATCCTACCATCCATTCCTCATAAGTAGTTATGAGCATTATCCTGAACATGATTTTACATCCTCCATCGATGAAACTCGGAACCAAATTAGTCTTACCTTAGAGAAACCGATGCATGATTTAATGGCTTTTGGTATCCAACGAGATCTTAATAAGGACAATACGGAAACAACAACAAGTTCAAATAATGAAGCAACAAGTTTAAATAATGAAGCAACAACAAGTTCAAATAATGAAGCAACAAAAAATCCAAACGATGCAGCAACGCATTTCGTGACACATGAAATCTTCATTACGATGTTGTCCTCATTATTTGTAAGAATGATACTGCTCTAAATACTGCGCCACATTAATGTTTGTATCAATTTCTAAGACGCAAAATATGCAGCAAATATGTAATTTACACATTTTTTATGCTTAATAATATTGTAAACATGGGTTAAATGATTAAAATTCGAAACAATTACAATGAATAATTATTTTTTCCGATTTTCGAGGTGTGCGATTTTAAATCTGCGCTATTTTTGTTACACTTTTTCGGAGTGTCGAAGTTCTGACGTCTAATATTGCTTCCTCAATTCTTATTCTCAAGTTCCATTTTGTGTAACCGACGATCTCATCTTCCAAATCGTTAATCGTGTCCTGCATTTCGTCCAAACATATCCTTTCGAATTTGGAGCTTATATATATTCAGCAAGAAATCCTTCTTAAAGCCTGAACTTTTTGATGACGAGGTCAGCCGTGCAAATTTAATTCGCGATCTGGGAAATGCTCAGCTGTGCTCAGCAGCTTGCTAAACCTTTGAAAAGTAAAATTCAGCTCTTTAGTTGGCATTGATTGTTTTTGGAGAAGTGGATTTACTTGTTTTTAAAGTGAGTTTATCACACTCGCGGAAAGTTTGGAATATTTAAATTCAAATAGTCCACGCAAAGCCGCGTAAATAGTATCTAGATGTTCTAGATTATTTATCTTGACTTAGTTAAGATCCTTTTTTCCTCTTTCTCTCTCACTCCCGTTTCATTCCATATTCGATTATACCTCCATCTACAACAAATTCTCAAACACATCTCTGTCTTCTTTTACAACTTGAGTGAAACAAAGAAAGATACCAAGCCATACTTTTTTTGTTTTCAAACAAAGCCAAATATGTTTATATCAATTTTAAAACTAACAAAATAAACCGCAGTCAGAAATATTGTTGAAACTTTGGTCAAAACCGTAAATGTTTGGAAAGACTTTGGCAATTGTTACAATCTTCGTTCTGATTGGCCACTCGCGACGCGAGACTGAACTTGTCGCTGGTTGTCTTTATTCGTGGTCGAACAGCAGTCGTGCGAGTCTTCTTGAAGGGTGGTTTGCTGTTATTACTTGCAGTTTTTGAAAAGAAATATCGCAAAATGAGTGACCAGAAAAGGTAAGCAAATACTTAATCAAGCCTCCAATCCTTCGCGCCAATTCATCGCTCCTATTTTCCCTTATTTTCATCGAAATATTCCGAGAATTCGCGTAGCAACAAAACCGCTGTCGACTCATCAATTTTACGATGTCATCATGTCGACGCTGCAACTTATTTCTTACTTTTACCTCCGTTTCCTTCGATTCCAAGATTCAGAATCCAAGAATTTATCGTCCCCGATGATTTTCTAGCCCACACTTTATTCGTTTCGTTTCGATCTATTTTATTTCTCACGATTTTCTATTCTTCATTGTTCGATCGTTCGAATTTATAATCAAGTCTTTTTCCGAAAATTTTTTCAACCAAAAATATTACAAATAGAATCTATATAAAAGTTTCATTAGTTTTTTTATCCAACGGAAATTTTTCGGTTTCATCAACCAATTTTTTTAATCAATTTCCGGCGTGTCATTGTTTTTCCTTTTTTTTTATCGAAACGAAATCTAATTTTCTACATTTAAACAAATTTTTCGTCCCTCTTCAAATATTTTATTTATTTATAAGATTTAATGAAAAAATGCCCAAAATTACCAGAAAAGTAATTGTAAAAATGGAATTTCCAGCGGAGACGATTTGGCTACCGCGATCTTGCGCAAGAAGGACAGACCAAACAGGCTCATCGTCGAGGAGGCAACCAACGATGACAATTCCGTGGTAGCGCTCTCGCAGGCAAAGATGGACGAGCTGCAGTTGTTCCGCGGAGACACGGTTTTGTTGAAAGGAAAGCGCCGCAAAGAAACCGTGTGCATCGTCCTCTCGGACGATTCATGCCCCGACGAAAAGATTCGCATGAATCGCGTTGTAAGGACCAATTTGCGTGTCCGGCTTTCCGACATTGTCTCCGTTCAATCGTGCCCTGACGTGAAGTACGGCAAACGTATCCACGTACTTCCTATGGATGACTCCGTCGAAGGATTAACCGGGTACATCGCCTGCTTCGCTGTGAAATACGATTCAGAATTGTTTTTCTAACTCTTTTTTTCTTGTTCAGGAACTTGTTCGAGGTTTACTTGAAGCCGTACTTTTTGGAAGCGTATCGCCCGATTCACAAAGACGATAATTTCATTGTTCGGGGAGGCATGCGAGCAGTGGAGTTCAAAGTCGTCGAGACGGATCCTGGTCCTTACTGCATTGTCGCGCCTGATACCGTCATTCACTGCGATGGTGATCCCATCAAGCGCGAGGTGAAACTTTCTCACGAACAAAGAACATTTTGTAGATGATTCCTAAAAAAAGATGCATTGTTTTTATGGATGAACTTGACTGACAAAGTGTTATTTTAGGAAGAAGAAGAGGCGCTGAATGCGGTGGGATATGATGACATTGGAGGCGTTCGTAAACAACTCGCCCAAATAAAAGAGATGGTAGAGCTTCCATTGCGTCATCCGTCTTTGTTCAAGGCTATCGGAGTAAAGCCGCCCCGTGGTATTTTGTTGTATGGTCCACCGGGAACTGGAAAAACTCTGATTGCCCGAGCAGTCGCCAACGAAACCGGAGCGTTTTTCTTCCTTATCAATGGTTTGTATTTTTGACACCCAAAAATGTGTTTCGAAACCTAATCGAAAATTTTTCTACCCAGGTCCCGAGATCATGAGCAAACTCGCTGGAGAATCCGAGAGCAATTTGCGAAAAGCGTTTGAAGAAGCGGAGAAGAACTCGCCGGCTATAATCTTCATCGATGAACTGGACGCGATTGCCCCTAAACGAGAAAAGGTGGAATACTCTACCTTTTTTTGTTTTGGAAATTTTTCAATAAATGTACTTAGCAGTTGTTACTTAAATGTTCTTATCACAGACACATGGAGAAGTGGAAAGACGTATAGTGTCGCAGCTGCTGACGCTCATGGACGGCATGAAACAGAGTTCCCATGTCATCGTCATGGCCGCGACGAATCGGCCCAACAGCATTGACGGCGCTCTGCGTCGCTTCGGTCGTTTCGACCGTGAAATCGATATCGGGATTCCTGACGTCACCGGTAGACTGGAAATCCTGCGTATTCATACCAAGAATATGAGGCTCGCCGATGACGTTGAACTCGAAGAAGTACATTTTAAAACCGAAACTTGATCCAATTATTCGGCAACGAAGATTGCATTTTCTGATGTTATTTATTTGTATTTAGATTGCTGCTGAAACTCACGGTCACGTCGGTGCAGATCTGGCATCTTTGTGCTCCGAAGCTGCGCTTCAGCAAATCCGTGAGAAGATGGACTTGATTGATTTGGAGGACGATCAAGTAGACGCTGAAGTGTTGTCGTCTTTGGCTGTTACAATGGAGAACTTCAAGGTGCATTTTTCATCCGCTTCAATTGGCAATGAACAACGTTCTTGGAGTTTTGAAAATTTATAAATGTCTAACTTTCAGTACGCCATGAGCAAAAGCAGTCCTAGCGCCCTTCGCGAAACCATCGTGGAAGTTCCCACTGTCACCTGGGACGACATCGGCGGTTTGCAGAATGTCAAAATGGAATTGCAGGAACTGGTTCAAGTAAGTTGCTTCAGCCTTGAATCGAAGAAGCAGTAAATCAAAGGATAATTACATCAATTTCATAAGTGGTTAAAATATCAATAATTAATATGATTCTGCATTATTTCAGTATCCTGTGGAGCATCCCGACAAATTTCTTAAATTCGGCATGCAGCCGTCGAGAGGTGTGCTGTTTTACGGACCCCCGGGTTGCGGTAAAACTCTCCTAGCTAAAGCCATTGCCAACGAGTGCCAGGCAAACTTTATTTCTGTCAAAGGACCTGAACTTTTGACCATGTGGTTCGGTGAATCGGAGGCTAACGTTCGAGACGTTTTTGACAAGGTGCGAATTCGAGACACTCGCATAATTTTGTAAAGTGAATTGGCTTTATTTAACTGAAGCAAACTTCAAATTTCAGGCTAGATCAGCGGCACCTTGCGTCCTGTTCTTCGACGAATTGGATTCCATTGCAAAGTCGCGAGGCGGAACCGTCGGCGATGCCGGTGGTGCGGCTGATCGGGTAATTAACCAGATTCTAACGGAAATGGACGGCATGGGAGCGAAGAAAAATGTCTTTATCATCGGAGCCACGAATCGTCCCGACATTATTGATCCAGCCATTCTGCGACCCGGGCGATTAGATCAGCTGATCTATATTCCACTTCCGGATGAGAAGTCCCGACAGGCCATCTTCAAGGCGAATTTACGCAAATCGCCTATAGCTAAGGTGCAATTCTACGAGAAAAATGGGACATTGAAACATGTAGAACTGGGTTTAATACAGTTTTTATCGCTGTTTTCAGGATGTTGATTTAGCTTACATTGCCAAAGTGACGCATGGCTTTTCTGGAGCTGACATGACAGAAATCTGTCAACGTGCTTGTAAATTGGCGATCAGGCAGTGCATAGAGAGCGAAATCCGCCGAGAGAAAGAGCGTCAGGCCAACCCATCCATTTCCATGGATGTAAGTTAAAACTTATCAACTTTCGAGCTTCGTGTTCTCAAAAATATTTGAGCGAGAACAAGTTTTTTTTTGTATGTTGAAATTCTTTTGTATTAATTATGAAATTGTTGAAGCAGATGGACGAGGAAGATCCAGTTCCTGAAATAACGAGGGCTCATTTTGAGGAGGCCATGAGATTCGCTCGTCGTTCAGTATCTGACAACGACATTCGCAAGTATGAAATGTTCGCACAGACACTTCAGCAGTCCCGAGGATTCGGAACTAATTTCAGGTAACATTTACCGATTCTTAATAATTCGATAAATTGGAAAAGTGCGTGAGTTGAAAATGAATTTTTTTCTTTGCAGATTCCCACAAAATGCGAATCCTGGGAACCAAGATCCTGCGCAGAGTGACCCTGCTTTCCAGGATGATCCGGATGATGATCTCTATAGTTAAATTATCGATTTTCCAAATTCGAGTTTCACGATTTATATGATAAAAAAAAGGGAAAGAGTGTGACGGCCTTAACGTTAACCGTGCGTCTGTCTACTTGTTTGCTACAATACGTGTACAACTCTACACTATCGTGTTTTTAAGTGTTTCATACAAGAAATAAAAAGGAATAAAAACTTGGTATAGAGATGAGAGCATTTTCTATTAATTTTCTAAGCAACGCGTAATAGAAGAAACTAAAGTCGAATCAGCAAGAGCTTTACAATTGATTTGCACACGTATTGATAAGAAAATGAATATTGGATTGAAATAAAACAGGGAATTTGCCGACATTGAACTCAAGATTTTTACAATTTTCTATGTGACATGTATCTTCGTGTTTTTTTCATCTTGTAATTGAGATTCCAAAACGTTAACAATCTGCTATCTAAGTTTAATCTTGATTTGTAGTATTATCACTACCATTATAAAGCTAATTATTCTCAGTTTCACCGACTATTATTATTATCACAACCATTCCTTTTTTACATCTTTCCAAGAAATGAAGACGAGTGCAGGGAAGTACACAGCGCCTTCAAATTTCAAGCATCAACTATTGATTTCACAAAACTTTTTATTGAAACATTTAATGTCATTACGATTTACATTTTTCAAGTATTTTAACAAAGGCTGGAAATCCCATGGGTCAAACTCTTCTCGAGAACTATGTGCAAGTCCCTCAATGGTTCGATAATTTGTACAAAAAAATTCAAAAGAGCGGGACTTCTCAGGAAGGACGTTTCTTCGTACATTTCAGCCGCGGATCGCGTGTCGCTCATCGGCCGCAGCATCGGATACAACAATTGTTCCCTGCAACAACAAAAAATCGTCAAAGCCCCGAATCCCCCAACTAAAACATCGAAAATTACCTCGCAGCCAAACACACAAACAACTGAAATTTGCCATCTTTTCCCAAAGTGTGACTGAACGTATTGATCTGGTCAACGAGATGACAATAACATCGAAGAACGGTAAACTTTTTATTGCTTTCGGATTGGCCCGCGGATCTGCTATTTAGTCTTCGAGAATAATCGTTCATTTCTTCCAGCAGGGACATGTCGAAATTCTCTTTCACCCTCACTGAAACCGCAAAACAAAATAAACAAGTCCACACAAACTCGGTCCATAAGAATCGTCCATCATTACCCAAAAAATCCCAGACATAAAAGTTCCTCCCGAACAGTCTCTGGTTTTTATACCCGAAGAGAAAAATTTGTTCCAGCGAGGGAACGAGACCGCCTTCGCCGCACAAAAGAGCCGTCAACGAACCGTCCAGAAACTCTTTTCGGTAGTGGTATTTCACGATTGCGTTAACAGCTTCCCCTAAAAACAAAACTGCTTTGTTATTTCCGGACACAAAAACTGGGTAAAAAGCCAGTTTACCCAGCCTTTGCTGCAGTTCGATCTGCGTGAGAGCTGGGCGCCGAGGAAGACTGGGCGACCTGCACCGCGGCGGCGTCGAGCAAGTCTCCAGGAGTTCGTCGCTGTCCACGGTCCTCGGAACGATAGCCCCGACCAATAACCTCTCCGTGGAATCATCGTCGATTCCTCTCCCGAGCCATCGACCACAAGGGAATTTAAAAGTGTGCCCCGTAACCTCGTTACGCACCACGACATGTTCCACCATCCACTTCGGGGAAAGTCCGGTATTGTCATGCCCGATCCGCAACGTAGACAAAACTCCCAAGTTCTTGTGCTGTTAAAACAAACCTCGTTATAAAAAACGTAAAAAAGGCATGGAAAATTGCAGTCTCACGTGAAAAACAAACTCCAAAGCGCCCTTAGGAATCGGCACAGGATTCGTCTCGCAGAGCGTCCCAGAAATCGTGATCCAACTGTTCGCCGAGGTCGTTGCCGCGCTGGTTTTTCTGCTCGGGAATATAATCACGCGATACGGCAGTTTCGTCATCGGGTAATTGTTCGTGAAACAAAAGTAGTCGACCGTGTTGAGCGTCAGGAGATGATACAGAAACTGCTCCTTCTCTTCCTCGCAGCGCAGAAACGCCGATCTCTTGTACTGGCTCCTGCAAAAATCAATCGAGCATTAGAAAAAGATAAACAAATTGAGAATCCTCCTTCGCCGAAAACACTCTTGTACCTTAAAAGACCCGTATTGGAGAGCAAAGTTTTAAGATGCCTCGAAAGGAGCTTTTTTTCGAGGGCGAGTCGCACCCAAGCTCGAGCGTAGCCGATGTGGGTTTTGATGTCGGTCATGGCTTGAACGTTACGAATGTCAAAGATAAGCGACTCCGGTAGCGGTCTCAAGTGTTCCGGACCGAGAGATTTTCTCTCTCCTCCAGGGGATTTGTGCCGCTCCGAATTCCTCGTCGGAGAAACGTCGGTCTCGAGAGCAAGACTCGAAAGATCTGTTGAATGTCAACGAAATAAATCCCCCTCGCTCTCGCGCATCTCTCTTTTTGTTCGTGCGTTGCAGAACTTACAGGGTACGATGGAATCGTGCAAAAAGCATGCCGTTGCTACATACAGTCTCGCACTTTTCGCCGGCTCGGTCAAGCATGCCTAGCATTACTTTCGCCGCTCGTGTTTCGAACGATTCGCTTCCCAGGATTTATTTTTGTACATTTTCGGGACTCAAAGCGAGTGGATTTTGTCGTCGTTTTTTTTACCGCTCGCAGTTTTCCGCTCTTAACGTGCAAGGTGAAAAGCATTCGCTACCGAATTCGCAGTTCAAACGATGATTTTCCCCGTTTATCTTTGTCTGTAATTTGAAACGTTTACAGTCGCCTGATTTTAACGGGAAGAATTACAAAGGAGATTGAAGCGATTCATTGAATAAGTGCGAGATTACGGTGCATTTCTCTAATGCAAACTAACGTATTTACAATAAAATTAGTCTTCTATGATTGACAATAAAATCGACTTTCTCGTGCAAAACCATGCAACATTTGTGCGGTGAATTGAACAACATCGACAAAAAACTAAGAAGTAACATCTGAACGAAACATACAGTCCAGTCGCTTCCGAAGCACGCACCAAGCGAGCGCTGCTTTCAAAAAGGTTACAATTCGTATTAGTAAAAATGTCGCGAAAAAATTCCTTTAAATTCCATACAAATTCGCCATGAAAATTCGTTCCATGATTTGATGACTGCTCAAAAAGCCGAAAAAGCCAAGCCTAAGCGAGCCAGAAAACCCACCTGGCGAAAGGAAATTGGCGTCTATGGACTTCGTCGAGTCGTTGCATTCCTCGAATTCCTGGTACATGAGAAGATGGGACCAAAGCGCGCTTTTTCCTTGTTTGTTTTGGAGGCCGTGACTCCAGACTCGCTCCAGTAAATCGCAAAGACTCGCGACGAGAGTGTTCTCTTCGACGTCCGAAAGAGATTCTCCTCCGTGACCCAACGCCACCGCTTCGGAGCCCATTTTTTCGACCAGCATTCTCTTCGTTTTAGATTTGCAATCCTGAAATCGACAATATTTATTTAATAAAGAGAAAGCGCACAATTTTGCGAAGACAAAAGTTACTTTTAAAAGTGTCTCGACGAACGTCCAATTAGCCTGAGCTAGAAGAGCAGGACTGCTGATGTCCGTGGACAATTTGGCTTGTGGACGAGGAGATTGTATTTCTTGCGGCACAGTCGCTTTCCCATTCGCTTCCATCAACTTCATTTTGTACTTCCACTGCGTTTGGCCTTTTCTACTGCTACAATTAACAAAAAATGTCATCGCTATTAAAACATTTGTCATTTTTTCTCTTGCAAAACTATTCAAAACGTAATCACACGAACACACCAATCATTTCAGATTCTTACCGCAAAACACTGTCGGATGCGCAAGAAATGAAGTAGAAAAATGATCGATTTAGTCAAGAGTATTTAGTTTACATGAAAAAATACACAAAGGAATCGCGAATTCACCTCTGAGTCGGTTTTTTGTTTAAAACAACGCTGTCCAAAAGCGGAAAGCTTCGAAAATACGCCGCTCGATGCGGCAAAATCTCGGTTGGCGGACTCGTCTCGAAGTCTACGGTGCTCAGACGTTGCTCCAGCAAACTTTGAGATTCAGCCACGATATTGCACATTTCGTAACGCGTTGAGCGCGTTATACCTTCTCCAACCTTTTTCCTGCAATGAAATTGCCTCGTTACAATTACAAAATACAAAACAATGAAATTGTGAAGCGAGTCTTTACTTGAGCTGAACGATTCTCCGATCGAATATTTTAATATTACAGTCCAGATCGTTCCACGTGGACATGACTTTATTGTCGACGAGCGAAGCGAACATTTGCGTTTCGAGGAACCTCGAGAGAAAAGGTAAATGTTGAGCGGGTTGGTCGGACAAAAACGTGGCTTTGTCGAAGACGTGCAAGCTGTCCCTGTTCGTCAACCACTCATCCTTATCCTGAACAAACAAATCGCCATTTTTCAATACATTTCATTCAAAAACATCCGCAGCGCATGAACAATTGTGTACGCACTTGACTAGGTTGTATAACAAAATGCTCGTAGCCGGAAAACAACTGTACAAAACGGTTCATGAAAATTTCCCTAACGGAATTATTGAAAAGGAGAATCTCTTGGTATTCCTCATGGGACGTGAGTGTCTTTGGTTTTGTTTCCGACGACGAAGTTTTACTGTTTTCCATCGCGTCTTCGACGTCTTCTAAATTTACTTCTGAAAACGAAACGCACATTTTAGGATTCGCTAGCAATAAAAAGCAATTTCCAAAAGTACCTGTTCTTTGAACACTATCGATAATCCTCTGAAACGCATCGGGTTGAGAAATGGACTCGCGGTCCCAGTCGAGAACGTCGTGCAAGGAATGTTTTCGACGGGGAAGGTGAAATCCCGAACCGGGGAGAGTTAAACTACTGGTCATGATATCGCTATTCAAATAATGCATAATCGTATCAGTCCTGAAAAAAAAAAAAAACCATCAGACACATTTCCAACTCGTCTTAATCCAAATTTTCCCGCTCCACGTACTTATCACAATGCGGTACTTTGTACTTGTTCAAGAGACTTCTGATCTCGGCAAGAAACTGCAACTTATGCGGAAAAACCGGAAGCTCTTCGGGAAACTGACTCGACGGTTTGTCCAAGTCAACGTAACAGAGATTCGCCTGAAACGCAAAACACCGTCAGCTACATTCCGAAACGCTTTCATTTCCTTCTTCACCTCGCTGGCGATTTTCGAAATCCCCGACTCGTTCTGCGCGTGTAAACCCATGATGAAGGGAACCGGAGCGTCCAAAAAGTGGTAAAGACTCGCGGGTAAAATGGGCACGTAGACGTGCTGCCAAGCAAAGGGAAACAGCAGAGCCGTGATGCATTCGGAAACCACCATCAATTTGTAAAAGTCCGCGCTTCTCAAAAGCACCTGGTTTTCCAACAGCACGCAGGTAAAGAGTTGAAGGACGCACTCGACGTCGAGCCACGTGAACATATCTTTCAAAGGATAATCTAACAATGGTAACTGCGTCGACGAGGGCTGATAAATTACGAAATCCAAGGGCGCTTTTACAGGCTCGTCATTCGGGACGAAGAACTTGAGCGATTTGCCTGGTAAAGGTATTGGCACATTGTAGAGGAGGCTGTACACGTAGGATTCCAAGCTGAGACCGGGACCAGGGGGTCTAGGGACGCACCTAAAAAGTACAAAGAGTTAAACCCCGAAT
>JABFQM010001232.1:0-23295 GCA_022816865.1 Zelostemma sp. ZL-2020
ATGATAAAAACTGATTTCAACAACTAACCTACTTTGATAACTCGTTATATAAGAGGCAACGTGTTAAACCAAGCATTCAGAAGCAATTGGAAGATCTTACTAAAAAAAGTCACGTCAGTCGAAGTTATAAACGTTGATAATGAGAATTCTACTGTTTTTGGTGATTCTGATTGTTGGTATTGTGTATGCCAAAGGTGATTAAATTTTTTTTTCAAACAAACATAACCACCTAAATAGCTGCAATTGACTGTTTTCAATATTGGATTTCTTAACGCAAGACGGAACATTTTTTTTTTCGTTTTAAATGTTTCCGGACATTCTTTTTTCAAATTGAGATGGTTCCAACACATACACCTGCATTACTAAATTGTATTTCGAATGAATCATCTCGAATGGGTAGCCCGTTTTTCGTAACAATTTGTTTAAATAATGATTCAATGATACGGAGATTTGTGAACAGATTGATAACGAATTTGTTAATAAAATCTAGAAAAACATTTTTATGAATGACAGAACAAAACGTCGCAGATTGTCAGAATTTGCTGGTCTTGTTTCTCGCTTTCATAAAGGAACAAAATTGGAAGAAACATCGTCGCGAAACTGTTAGAGTAACCTATTAATATATTTTTACTGTATTTTACAGGGTGTGCGTCAGATAACGACTGCGATGATGAGTGTATCGAAGAATTTATAGACTCTTCTAATCAATACCAATGTCATAATGGAAAATGTCAATGCGACTCTGACGTTTCATAACGAATGCTGGTATTTATAAAGAATATAAGGGGAGACACATGTGCTTATGGAGAATGCCGTTGCTAGCATCTAATCACATGCTACCCTTTTTTCGGATGTCAACAACAATAATATAAGTATGATAAAAGTAACATGCACCATCGCTACCACTGAATGGTCGAGGTTGTGACAAATTATTTTTATCTTCTTATTTTGCCCTGCATACTTTCGAATGTATGTGTATTAAACTGTTATGATTTGATTTCACATTGAAATAAAACCTGATATTCGTGCGATGATATTTTGACTCGATGTTATCATTTACCAAAACAAATACCGACAAAGAAATCTCAATCTTTTACGGGATTCGATACTTTGCCCCAAACGTTTCAATGAAGATTTTTCTTGATCGTCGAAACATCTAAGCAACAAAAATGTGATAATGAGGATAAATATAGAATATAAGTAGTCAAAAAGTATCAATTTAATAGCATTTTAATAGTACGTTTTCAGAGGAACTTTACTTCCGATGAGAGAGCGACTTAGAAGAGAACATTAATCTGATCAAGTATTGCATCGTAACAATCTATCATTTTACGCGTTATTTGAAATTTCGCTTGACCCAATTTGATTTCAGTAATTTTCCCAGTATTGGAAATTAACTTTTGTGAGCATTAGAAATGTTTGTGTGAGGGATTTTACCGAAGATGATAAGAACTAATTTTAACCATTAACCGATTTTAACAACACTTTATATAAAAGTCGACGTGCTGAACTAAGAATTCAGAAGCAATTGAAAGATCTCAGTGAAATAGTTACTTCAGTCGAAGTTTAACAACGTTCATAATGAAAATTGTACTGTTTTTCGTGATTCTAATTATTGGTCTTGTGTATGCCCAAGGTAATTGAATTTTTTATTCTAACAAACATAACAGTGGTCATTATTGGATTTATCAACACGAGACCGAAGATATTCGTTTTTTCGTTTCAAATGTTTCTGGGAATTTTATTGTAAAATTGAGAATGTTGCGAAAACTTTAAAACTAATTACACGTACACCTGCATTATTGAATTATATCCAGAGCAAATTTGTCTGAAGCACACTATTTGTCGCAACAATTTGTTCGAATAATGATTAAATGATACGAAGATTTTTGGACGGGTTCATAACAAATTTGTAAATACAATCTAGAGAACATCGTCAGAATTTGCTGATCTCTCTCGTTTTTATAAAGAAATAATGTTTGAAAAAAATAATGTTAGAGCACCACATTAATACATTTGTTTTTTATCGCATTTTACAGAGTGTACTTATGATTACGAATGCCGTACTACTTGTCTAGGAGGTTTTACGACGAATCTTTGGGAATACAAATGTGTTCATGGAAAATGCCGTTGCTGGCAGCCAAACAGGTGCGGCTCTAATTTAGGATGTCATCAACCACCAGTAGTAAATGTATGATAAAAGTATCATACACCATTACTATCGCTGAATGGTCGAGGTTGTGACAAATGCTTTTTTATCGCTATTTGATCTACAATCCTCCAAATTGATGTATATTGAACTGTACTGATTTGATTTTCCATTGAAATAAAACCTGATATTCGTGCAATGACATTTTGACTCGATTTCATCATGTACCAAACTTACACATCGACGAAGGAATCTCGCTCTTTCACGGAATCGATAGTTTGCCACGAACTTTTCTTTCGGCTTTCAAAAAAAATGCTGATGGTTTGTGAATAATCGGGATTACTTGATTACACATTGTAAGTGAAAACATACTATTGATTCAATAAAGATTCATTCATGGATTGTGCATCGAAACATCTACGTAACCAAAAATTGAATAATGAGGATGAATATAGTATCTAGTTTATAGCATTTTTTCGGACGTGGTACTTCAAACTACGTTAACGTTTTAAGAACGTTACTAAAAATTAATGAATGCGTAGAAAAGTTCACGTTTTTAATTACACCATTAGATTGGTTCGAAATGATTGTAACGCCACTACGCATGTTTCGAGTCAAAAAACCGATGTTCTAGCATTGCGCAGATATTGTTTTTATATATTCTGCCCAAATGATTATTACCATAATTAGTAATTTCCACAAAAAATTAGTGTTGATAGAAGTCCAAAATATCTCGCTACCGTCTCTTTCTGAATCGCTCGGAACCACTATCTTCTGTCTTTCTTACTCTTATATACATTACATTTTTTAACATGTAGTAGATATTAGTCCTGTGAATGTTTGAAATTGAATATTGTGAATAGTTTTCCAGTTTTTACTGGTTGCAAAATTACATACTAAATCACTGAATGAACTATTGTCAACGTTAAAAGACAATATGACACATCGAATTAGCGTTATGTGCTTTTCAAATAAACTTGTTTAGGATAGTATATTTACGGATAGCCCGTTTGACCTTTTTCATAGACGTTAATTCGCAACGTACTTCTAAATAATTTAAAGATCCCAATCTTCGATCATTGAACCTGGGAATTCTCTTATGTAGGGCCTGCAGAGACACCTCAAACATATAAAAACTGTTCTTAAAAATCAATCAGTAAATAATTGAGTCCGGAAATAATTATTTTACGCGTTACTTGGAATATAACTTGACCCCATTTGATTTCCGCTTTTGTCTAGGATTGAAAATGAGTTTGTTTTTACATTGAAAATGTTTTTTGAGAGTGTTTTCAATTCTCAAAAAAACAACTGATGAGATAAACTTAGCCGAAACATTAAACGATTTCCGCAATTTTATAGAATGTAATTTTTCATTTAGAAAAATCTGAAATTCGTTCAATGATATTTTCGAAGAAGTTTTTGCAGTTATATAGACCTTTCGTTTCTATCAAGTCGAACCGTGCACGTCATTGAAATTTTTTATCAGGAAGTTTTGAACGTAACAAAGTTTTTGCGGCGCGATATTATTTTATTGTTTTTTATCAAGCGATAAGCGTCGTTCAAATTAATAAGTTTGTAAAATGACGCCTCACCTGCATGAAAATGTTTTCCCGGAAACATTGAAATAAATTCTACGAATGTTTTTCAAAGAAATATTTGCATTCGTATAGATCTATTGTTGCTGTCGATTTGAACCGCGTTATCGTAACATTTTTCTTCGTAAAGATAAAAACGTGACAATGCTTCCTCAGCAAAGTAACTATTTCATTGTTTTCTATCAGGCGATAAGAGTCGTTTAAATTTACAAGTTTCTAAAATGACGCCTTACGTGCTTGAAAATATGTTTACCCGGAAATATTGAAAAAAAATTTGCAAAATATAATAGAAAAACCAACAGTTTTTTCACAGCGAAAATCAAAATTAATACAAGTAAACGTGTCATTAGTTGTTTAAAAAAAAATGAAAATTAGAGTTTTCATGTGCTACATTTTACCGAACCGTAGGTATATGACAAACACATTTTTTAATACGTTCATAAAATAACAGCGCTTTTATCAGCGCCCATCAACGCTAAACAGAGCATCGCAAAGTTGCTCCACGAGACAAGCTCAGAGCCTTCTATGAGAACATAGGAGAGAAAGAAAATCCATGTTGTACAAGAACAAATATTATCAGGAATTGTGATTACAGAATGAGATAATTCTCCATCGTCTATATTAATGATGGGTTTTTACCAACACACATAAATATTGACATTGTAACTTTTCAAGTTTTGAAATATTTCATGTGTCACTTTAAAAGTATTATCAAACAAATTTATGATAAAAAAGCAAATGAGTCAATTTTTTATAAATACATACTTATTGATGTTAAATTTATAAACTTTCAAAAGCTTTGAAATCATAAAACTTGATTAGAATAACATAAAGAGTTAACATCCCCATCAGCATTCTTCGTAACGAGTTAAGTTGAATAAATATGACAAAAATATATTTTTTCACTCGTTTATTTATCGAGGCTAAAACACACTCGCAAAAAAACGTGCGATCGTTTTATTGAAAAAGTATGAAAAATTATTCCAGCATCATCTTATTCAAGGCACTCTTTACTTAATTTACTTGAATAAAGTAACACGCCCTAAGTGTAATCATAAATAAATTTAAACTCAAGCACATCTTGACATTTTTACATTTTCTGTAACTTTTTCTATCCAAAAATACCACTTGCCTGAGTCGAAGTACAATAAAATAAAGTTCGCTCGCATACAACATTATCATTATTAAACATACATGGGTAATTAACATGAGCAACATTTTCAACGCGCCAATATACGTGCGTAAAACTTATCTATGTATGTATTGTTTTAAGAATGGCACAATTTCATTTCGACTACCATAGCTAGGCAAATGCGAAGTTCTTCGTAATCCTCTATCATCACACTTATTCGTTTTTCAAAAGTTTCCAATGCGGCTAAATTAAAAGATCCATTTTTCAATGCAAGCATGCACAGTTGCGTGAGAGCCTGGAAGCACTTTTGTGTGACATTTTCAGAGTCTTGATTGTCCCACTCGGGAAGCTCTTTGGTGATGGACCAGGCAATGAAAACGTACTGCATTACTGCAGTCCAGTGTTGAGATTCCACAAGATTGTGTCCTTGATCTGTCAAAGCTTTCTGAAACAAAAAAATGCTATAAAAATTCGTTAATTCGATGAAAAACTATTCCTCAATTGTTTTTACCTGAAAAGCTTCAAGATGAATATAAGCACGACTATAAGCCGACTTATTAGCATCAGAATCTACCAAACTAGCAAATATGTTTTGCCTGAGTCTGTTCAGCCTTTCACGCAGGGGTTGCACGTCAGCAACGGGCATATTTTTTATAATAACATCGCTCAGTTTTTCGTTGATCGGCAGCAATCCGGATTCTTGCATCGCGACGAGATCCACGATCATTTTTACAAGTTGTTCGTGACTGAGCCCGCGTAGTCCAGTAGTCAATGTCTCAAAATTTTTCCCGCTATTGAACTCATTGTCCTCGGATGTTGAAATGTCATGGATGGTTCGTCTCCGTTTTTCAGGTGTGCACAAAATCTTATCATTGTTGTCTAGTACCAGCCGCTTTCGAGGAGTATTTCTCAGCACCATATTCGATTTCGTTGGACTTTTCACAGGAGTGCGATCATGAAGACTAAATAAAAATTTTGCAGTGAGTGCTTCTTTCTTTGAAGTATAAATATTAACAAGGTTGTGAAATTACCTGAGTAAACTAGTTCTTCTTTTGCAAGTTTCGATGTCCGGGGACCAAATAATTGTTCTCCGGCGACCCCTTTTTTGTATAACGAGTTCATCAGGACTGGTAACCGGACTTTTAGCTGCAATTCCGTACCTGCTATTCAATACATTGTCCATAGCTGAAAATTCAACAGTTAGTGTCAATTGAAATTCATACTTTTTGCTGGAAAATTATGTTTTTACCTGGTGATAAAATTATGCTTGTCGAGTTTGGAATAACTGCGAGAGCTTGGCGAGAAGATCTTCGCCGAGGGGCATCTTGTCGTCGAAGGAAATCTCTCGTTGGGGTATTTGTCATTGCCATAAAGCTGCAAAACTGTTACGGACAAAATGTACTATTAGTGCATTGAAAATTTGTTTTTCGATCAGGAAAAAAGTACTTTCGACAATAATAAAATTAACTTAGAGAATGAATTTCATCAAAATTAAACAAAAAAATAATTATGTCCAGATAAATCCTAATTTCTGTTATTATTTAACCGATTTTTGTACAAACAGACAAAACGCGCGAATCGAAGTGTTATTATTCTCGAATTTTTCGCAAGTCAATAAATATAACCTAACAAATCGAAATATATTTCGTTATTACACATGATTCGTTTTTCAATGAAAGAGACCGCAGTCTCTCTCTCTCTCTCTCTCTCTTTTAATATAAAAACAAATACATGCGTTGCATCGTAAAATGACAGGTTTATTGTTTACTTCTACGGTGAAAAGTTTTAACGAAAATTGAACGAAGCGAATCACACGATGAACAAAATACTCTTACGCAACACGAGGCAAGAACCGTACGAACGATTTCATTGCCACGAAAATTGAATAAAACTGCAATAACTGATAAAACTGACGTTTGACGAACAACAGGTAGTCCATGGAAAATGCGTCGCAAGGGATTTACAATGAAAACAATACATCGAATACGCACCTGGATTAATCGATCTTTTATTTCGGCGTTTGCCGTGCAAAATCACGATTATTATACACTTTCGCGACTTATTTTAGTGGAACTTGAGAAACCTAACCAAGAACGATACATCACTACGAGAAAAAAGGCGGGAACAGAAATAAACAGTGTTGTTTCTAGAGAAAACAGCTATTAAAAAGCGCACTTGAGTCTTGATATCGCTATTATAAAGAAGCGACTCTCTCTTATTCAGCTGCAGCCGTTTCTATCAGAGATGGAGGGGAAAGAACCAATGAAGATGGCGTATTCTTGTGGACGGTCGTTTGGCTGGAAGCCAATGGCGTGCTCGGTTGGCGTAGGTTCGATGCGCGGCAATTTTGAACACGATTCGCGTTCCATACCGATTTGAAATTACAATTGACCTTGTTTGTTTTTATCAACAAAATTAAAAAATTGCCGTCGTTCTTTAGCCCATTGGATTTATTCCCGCGAAAATTTCACTGTAGACTTATCGTATCTCTTGTTTCCGATCGAAATTAAAATTTTTTCTTCATTTTAGATTCTTCAAGAGAAAATCGAGATTACATTTGGGTTTTTCCCTTCATTTATTACTTGCAATTACTCACATTAATTAAAATCCAATAGAAAAACATTGTCGGAAAGTATCGTGGGAAAGTTAGGTTCGATAAAGTAGAAAAAGTATTGCAAAAAGCTTTATATTATTCTGTTTTGAACTTTGTTTCTTAGAATGTTGAATTCTTAAAATACAATGCAAAATATATATCACGTCGAATTTCGCTCCAGCAAAACTACGACTTCCCCCGTTTCTCAACGTAATCATAAGCGTTTTGCAAAATTTTTTTCTCAGACAATCTCATCTGAACAGCCAATTTCTTCGCGCGTGGTAACGTTGTTTTTAACAATTCTTCGTCTTCCTGCAACAAATATTTTTCGAAATGATTGAAAACTGTTTTTTTTTAAAACCAAATAATTTGTTCTCGGTTTTTATACAAAATGGATAATATTACTTGAAGCGTAGTCGGGTATTTGCGCAATAAAAGTTGAAGCCTGGTCAGCAAAAATGACCAAACGTTATTCTCGACTGAGGTTTCCAGCATAAAGTCCATGCGCTTCAAATCGTCGATCTTATCTGATTCGATCCAACATTCCAGTTCTTCTTTCCGCATACTAAATACCCTCAAAAATGCCAATAGAGATTTTGAAACCGGCTCAGTTCCGGGTTTCAAAAGGAATTCACTGACTGGCGGCAAATCCAGCTTTTTCAGCAACTCGTACCTCAATTTCTGCAACGCGTCCGCCGTACTGATTCCCAAACGCAGAAAAAAACCGTCCTAAAAATGCAAATTATTCAGAATCTGTTTAAAACCCTCAAACTTAAAAAAAGCATTACCTGTTGGTTTTCCGGATACACAAATCCAGAATGTATGAAAAAATCCGGATTCGTCCGAGAACCATAATTTATAAACAATTGCTCGCCAGTTTTGAAATCCCTCAAGGCATAGCATTCGCAGCAATCGGAAGTACTGTTAAAATCCGTGGTAATCTGTAAAAAAAACATCGTTTATCACAAATTCACATCAAATTTCTCCGGACTTTTTTGATAAAAGTTTTCAAACGTGCCCTTCCTTCCTCATGATTGCAAATGTCCCACATCGGAATTAAAGCGTGGATCATCAGCGAGCCATCCTTGCTCGGTATCATGTTCTGCCTCGTCATCACCGTAGAAACTGCCCACCTAAAAACAGACGACAGTAAATAAAATCGCAGTTTCGAAATACATAAACGAGCTTTTCTTTTGCGAAAGCTTGCAAATGTGCAAAATGCGCTTGCTTTTGAACGAAATAAAGTAGATCATCAATCACGCGTGAACTTTCTACACATTTCTCTGGAGCGCATAAAGTCGCTCGGTTAAAATTTGGACGAACTTGACCTAGAAAGAAATGCGCGCGAGGAAGTCGATCGGGAATCGTTTCACTTTCTCCCAGAAAAGCGACCGAAAAAATATTGCACCTCAAAAGGTTTCGCACTTATTCGCGTAAAACTTCGAAGATCTTGGCTGCCAAATAATTGCATTCGCGACAAGTTTGAAGAATTCGCGAGATTTCGACGGTGAAAATCGAGACTTTCGTCACTAGGTACAATTGCAGGAATGATAACGAAGTCTTTGTTTTATAATAAAAGTTGGCGATTGTGGGATACACACTCCAGCGCGTGTGGGAAGGTCGTGTGAAGAATTGAAGATCATGAGATCTTAGCTGAGCACACTTTCTACTGAATAACTCCGCTTTTATACCTGGCATCATAAGAGCCGTCACCAACGCAAAATTAATACAGAAGCGACACGATTCGGCACTTTCTGCACCTTTCATCCATAAAACTATTGAAATTCATCGATAATTCCTTCGCCCCGATTTTGAAAAATCATGAATTCTGGAGCAAGTAAAAAATCAACTGCCTCGTTTTTCGAAGCGAATTTTCAGTCGCAAATTTTTAATTGAATCGTCGTGGGTGATATGTTATGAAAAAGGGGCACAGGTGGGAGGCGAGGTGCAATCTTTGAGCGCGAAGAGAAAGAGAGTGACTATCTATGAGCCTTTAGAGGACTCTTCAAGTTTCTCCGACTTACTTACAACGGAGGCGAGAGAAAATCATACCAGTTTACCGAATAGACTCGCAACGTCGAGTTCGATCGCGCCTCGATATCGGAATAATCGTGAAAACAAAGTAGGATCACTGACCCTCTGTCGTGCAACTCCAAGATCTAAAGTTCGTCTTCCCCAGGATACCGCTCGACTTTCGTGAGTGAAAATTCGCTTTCCGAAATCGCCGAATTCAAACTTGTATTTTGCAACGGAAAATCACTTAAAAGCTTTCTCATTTCGAGTAATTAATGATCCATTATCGTAAAGTACTAATCTGCTATTTCAATTAAAATCCAATTAACATAATCATGTTTGAACTATAAAATTAAATATAAATTTATCGTCATTTCAAATGTGAAATAAAACGAATGCAAACAATTTACAACCACGTTTGAATTAATTTTTTGCAGCGGAACTTTCGAGGTGTTTTCACGCTGACGTAACAGTGCTTTTATGAGTTTTGGGGATCTGATCATATATGTCAATCGCAAGAACGTTATTTTCGTGATACTGTGCCTGGCGGTGTTGTACGTGCACTTTTTCCTGCCATCGGTGAAAGCCACGCACTAGAGTCAGTGTTATTCATCGAGGCAGGTGACCACGACAGTGACACCTTATCGTGCTCTGGCATTTGGCAGTATACGATGCTCTGATTTTCGGATTATCAAACGAGGATGGGAAAACTGCTGCCACTGATTTTCCTGCAACTCTATGCCGTTTCTTTTCTCGTCGCAGCCAATGAAACCATCAGTTGGAGACACATCGATGGTTACCACCAAAAAGTAAGTTTTCACAAATTCCATAGCGCTGGTTTAATCAGCCTCGATCAATTTCCGACGCAATGAACAGTTTTATTAATCGAGAACTTTTTAATGAGAGGAAAATCAGTGGAGGATTTTCTCTCTTCGCGCATTAAATGTAACTATCACTTCGCGCATATAATTTCCTCATATTGAAAACATTTCATTTGAATACCCGTCACGCAAAAAGATTACGGAAGATAAAAAAAATGTTTATTTTACCGCGCGAAAAGAAAAGTAGGAAGTGAAAGATTTTTTTCACGCCGCAGAAAATCCAATTACAGTAAGTCAATTAGTGTAAAAGTGATGAGTAATTTTAATTGGCGCTAGAGGTTTTTACTGAAGAGGGAATAGTTGTGTTTTCGTTATCGAAGAGGTTTCCTTGAGTACGTTCTTACGCGTTGAAAGTCGCGAGAACACTCTGGAACTTAGTGGGAAAAGAAAGAGAAAGTTGGCACGTGCAATGCGCGGAAAGTTCGAGACTTTATGACAATTTAAGTATTAACTTGTAAAAGGCATTTTGGCATGCTTTTTACCACGGAAACGGCTTTCATTATTCAAAAAGGCTTCTCAAATTTACAACGTATTATTATCACCTCGTTCGAAACTACAAATAGAAACGTTCGTATTTTCATTTTCCAGTAATCATTGTCATAAATTATCCACAAATTGTGTCGACTTGCTTTCAAATATTACAATCAATAACACGAAACAAAATTATGTTTGATTATGAATGAGTAGAAGACATAAAAATGTGACATTTTATGCTTTACTTAACGGCATTGAAACGAAAGAATGTGTGATTTTACAAGCTCGAATCAACATAGTGTACACGCATGGCTGCTTCGCGCCACTTGGACATAATTGTGAACCGAGTTTTTCCATTTTTCTCTCGCTTTTGATACTTGCATGCACGCGTAATTAGAAATCAATGCAACGTGGAACGCGAAATTTGAAATGACTCGCGAAATATTTGAAAATGGAATGTAATGACGTACTCATTGCTTTACAACATCCCCATTCGCGATGTGAATCTCACAATTGGATCCTATTGTGATGAAAGGTCGTGAGAACAAAAGATGCAATTGCATAGCCGGTAAACATTTCGAATCCAACTTGCTGAATGTATTCCTGGGAACGGATTACACTTTTCTTGACGTTTGAAAAATTTGAGAAATGATGATGCAACCAGGAAGAAGACCGATAAAAAATACAATAAATAAAAGCCTCGTAACAGAAAAATTATAAATCACAATCAGCCCAAATGAAGTTTCACTTTCCACATTTTCGCCTACATTAAAAAACACACGTCCGCATTTTTTTACGCAATCTTCCGCGTTGATTTATTATGGACTTCGTCACGAATAATTTATTTCAAAAAATTCAACGAATAACAACGAAGATTCGCCGAGTCATAAATGTTTCGTTTATACGGTATCACCGCATGCCGAATGTAAATTGCAACTACTGCTTTACGGTTCACAAATTTAGAGAAAATAAACCTATCTTGGAATCTTCGCATTGTAATCTCGTTACTTCTTTGTTACTTTCGTCGCATTGTGCAACTCGGAGCTCGAATAATTGCAAAGTAGTTTTCTTTTTATTTATGCTCGACGTACTTTAGACATTATTTACCTTCGCTCGTTTAGTGCAATGTGCCGTGACTCGTGACGAACTACATTTTCTTTAAATGCTCGAGCCCGTCCACCCGTAATATTTATCCGGCATGAATTTCGCAATCATTTAACAGGTAAATTGTCGCATGCTTGACTTACATGTTCGCATAGCGGATTATAAATCTGACATGATTATTCGTTGCGATGACTGAGTGGATGCAGCGCAATGAACAATCATTCATTTTAATCTGTCTTACTCCACCTTCTCATTCTTACTCGTAAAACCTGGCGTAAACAAATTCAGTTAACGCTCCTAAAACGATACATCCTAGCAAGGCTTTTGTAGATCTTCCACTTTGATTTAAAAACAAAATAATTGCATTGCATATTGTTTCATATTTCAGAAACCAGACGAGCAAACGCTCTCCAGCGAAGAATACCATCTCGATAAGGAATACTTGGGAAAAGAAGTGGATGGAAAATCAGGCGAGCCAATAGGTCGTTGGTGGAACAACGGCCAAGCCCTCGAACCCAAATGGCGCGATGGAGATCACGTTCCCCGGGCCCCGCTCCCAGCACCGGCTCCCAAGGTCATCGACGACGTCGAAGATGTTCCAACGTTCCAATCGAGACACAAAGAGCCTCGCCTGTCCCGCAGAAGAAAGCCCCCGCAACTTCCGGAAGATGAGCAGCGCGAGAAGCCCGGAAATCAAAGTTCGAGTTCCAACAAACAGCCGAGGTTTTCTTACGAGAGAACGGAGAGTTCGGAAGGAGCCGCGATGAAATACCGGGAGACCTTTCAAAACCAACCAAGCGAGTACGATTTGAACGACGAGGAGTACCAGAAACCGAGACCGAGGAAGCGAAGACCACCGCAGAATCACGAATTCGCAGAAGTTCGATCGTCTTACGTGGTTCATCAAACGGAAAGGGCGCAGGAGAATTCGGAGCTGAAGACGTTGCTGAAAGAACAGCGGGGCAAGGATTTGAGCCTTTCCGAGATCCTGCAGCGCAGCAATCTTTCTCTTTCCGACCTTCTCCAAGGTAAAGCCAACGTGATTGATTTGCTGAAGATGTCGCACAGAGAAGATTACGTGGACGAGGAGCAGCCGAAATGGAAACAAATGACGAGCCAGAGTTACCAACAAGGCGTGGGCAGTTTGCTAAAAAACGTCGATGGATTGGAGACCAAAGAAAGCAGCATGATTCCCGCGAAGGAAGTCGAAGCTTCGACGTCCCAGAAAGTGCCCACGATTTCGGAAACTCCGATAGAAGTCACGACGACGGTATGTAACGAAACTTTGTTGCCATTTTTTCGTCGACCCGTACATTTTACGAGCGACTATTTTTTGTAGGTGAAAAACGTGGATACAGACTTCCCGGACGTTCTCCAAGTCGATGAAAGTAAAAAGAAAACTGATCCCGGGGCCATTGATAACCTCGACGAAGACGAAATCATGGAATTTTCCGACTTTACCACGAAGAACGGGGAAATCATCGCCGAAGACACCGAGCACGTTTCGAGTACCGAAAAGAATCCGAAAGAGGTGATCCCGGACGATTTGGAGAGTGACAAAATCTCGGACATTCCCAATGAAACGGAGCAATTCGATTCTCTCGAGTTGGAGTACCAAAACGATGCCCCCGAAGAGGAGGAAGCGGGGAAGAAAGACGCGAAAAGAAAAACCTTGGGGAACATCGTGGAAGAGGTCATGAAGATGCAGGAAAAGAACGCGAGCGATTACGAGAGCATTTTGTCGAGGGTCGAGCCCGAAGCTCGCGCGGAAATTTTGGGATTGTTCAGTACCGGCTCGAGCGCGAAAAGGCTGGAGCGACTTTTGAAATCCAGGAACATGAGCGTCGACGAACTCATCGCCCTGCGGCAAAGAGGTTCCAGTCAAGTTCACCTGGCGGAAGTATGGGAGCAAAGGCGAAAGAAAATGCTCGAAAATGTCGCGGGGAAGCCCGGCGCGAGTGCCAATTGGGAAAAGAAAATTGAGAAAAAGGACGAGATCGAAAATGTGAAAGACAACTTCGCCGACGAGCAAAAACTCGAGATACAAGAAACCAGGTTTCGTCTTCCGAAAAAATTGAATTTCGAGGAAGAGTTGGAAAAACCACGAGAAATCTTCGACATTTACACGGCTTTTGATTCTTTGCCTATCGCGAGGGACATTAAAGAGGAGTTTAGAAAAATAAGCGACGATTTGATGGACGAGAATAACGGCACTATGAGCTTCGTCGAGGTGGGACGCGTGGAAGAAATTTTAGATAAAAACGCCGGTTCTTCGTACGACAAAGTTTACGATTCGGAGGAAACTGAGGTTGAAGTGGAGCACAAAACGCTGGACAGAGTGAGGCCCAGTATAATCGCCAGCGGCGCCATTCTCGGCGTCGCTCTCGTCGTTTTCCTGGCTATTTTCATCGTCTGCAGAATCCAACAGCGACAGAGGTACACGTACAGGAACACATTTTCCAGGGCGGTTTTCCAGAACCCGGCAATAGCTGCTAGAAAACTCTCCAACACGAGCAGTTTGAACACGATCATGGTCAACATAGTCGCTGCAAAATCGAACAGGCTCAATGAATTTGGCGTTAAAGGCAACATCGAGAACGATTCTTTGGACGGGAACGACAGTTGGGACACGATTCCCGATTTTATGAAATGAAAACTGCGCGTTGGTCGCTGAATGTACATAGTATTTTTAGAAATGGTTTTTAAATGAGTGGGAAATTAAAAAAAACGTTCAGAGAGATTGCCATGTGCGTTCGACGAACGAACGACTACTTTTTGCGCAAGAGTAGGATACGCAAATCTTTAATTAGACATCAATCAGTTCTGAATGCGCATCGAGTCTCGCGTACTTATTTCGAGAGATTTGTTCGCAACGTAAAGAGTGAATTGCCAGTATCTTCGATAACAAATATTCTGAAAAGGCTGACGACGAACATTTTCAGTATAACGATTAACTGAATTGTTTGAGCTTGTAAGTTTTAACGATTCTTAATATTTAAGTGATGAAATATGCCATTTTGATTTTTTTTGAAAAGAGATCAATTGAGTTTTCAAGATTAACGAATTTGGATGAATGAGAGATTGATAATTTAATTTATTCGACATTTCGAGCGTTATAAGTTATTGTTTTCGTAAAATGTAAACCAAAAAAGTGTTGTATTGCTCATTGAAGCTTGTTATAATCGATCATTTCTTTTATCATAATTAATTTTGTTTGTTAGCGACAACGTTGTTATCTTAATAATATATCGCATTTTTTGGACGTAACTTAAAGACAGCTTTAGCGTAAGATGTATTTATTGCTACATTACTCTACTGTAAAATACTTTATCAAAATATAGTTACGAGTTTGTAAATAATAATAAGTTTTCATTCAAACCTTCAAATGACTTCCTAAAAACTCACCGAAATTCTTCGTAAGTGAAAACCTCCTTGAGTAGATCGGAAACAGCGTTCCGACTATTTTGGAAAAGTCTATTGAAATAAGAATACTGCCTCGCGATATTTCTGCACTGCTTCAAAGCGACTTCTGCAATGAAAATTGAACATCACAATCACAAACAAAGCATCGAATGATAAAGTAACGACATTTTTTACCCAGAGTCGGACTTCCTTTAAGCTCGATCATGTCATTGGTGCTCATGTAAAGAATCGTGTTGTAAGAAGAAGGCAAAATATCCAAGTACGACTTCCATTTGGAATCCGGTTTGTGTTTCTCGACAAGCAGCGCAATGGCCAATTCCACCTGCGGCAGATGATGAATCAAAGGATCATTTTTCACGCTTTCGAGCTCCGGAGCCGCAGTTTCCGTGCTGAAAATAATCTTCCTGGGAATCGTCAACACCAGCTCATTCTCTACGTAATCCCGCTCTGTTTTCAGTCCCAGGTCGTAACCAGGGAACTCGAAGATGCAGACTCCATCGATGCTCGCCGCGTGTTCTCGGAGCCATCGGGTAAACTGGCCCTCCGCGAGGAACCGCTTCTGAGGTTCCGTCTTCATGTCCTCCAGTCGCTTAACCTTCTCCAAAGCCGTGGCAATCTCCAGGTAATTTTCCCATAACTGCGTAGCGAATTCCGGGTTGCTGCTCACTGCAAATTCGACGTCGAGAATCGTTAATAAAAGCCTTTCACGGGCGTTTCTACGAAATGGAAAATACTTACGATGTAAAATTCGTTCGCACTGGACGTTAATCTCGTTTCTTTTCGCAGGCGAAATCTTTTTTTGGGAGGGCCCGTGCTGTTTACCTTTGACGGGAGCGTGGACTTTCTTTTTACCCATTTTTTCACGTTAGACAATTATCCTGGTTACCTCGGTGGCACGGTGACTCATTATAGCACACGACACCAGCGATTTCGGGAATCTCGCTGCTCTAAATGCGGAAGTTCTATTTTCTGCCGAGATTTTCGAATGTATGATATTTCGACCAATGAGAATTCATCCGCTTGGACTTCGGGTCGCGGTAAAAACCGTAAAGCGTGATCGTAAAATGCGTGGGTGCTTGGCCTCGAGGCAGCTCACGTGTCAAAAACCATAACCTAAAAAACGGCGCTCTGATCCTTTGTATTGATTTTTTAGGCGACAGGTGTGCGACCTACTTTTCCAAGGTCACGTTTGTCGTGGATTAGAAAATTTTAGCTCGTCGCGTATTTTACATTCATGGAAAGAAGATTAAATGACATTCGCGCGTCATAAAGTCGTAAAAATTATAATAAATTGAAATTTTTCTGTTATTAACACTGTTTTTGGCTGTCGATAACTTATTGGCTCTCGGCAATTTCTAGGTTATGTTTGTATAAACAGCCACAGATCTCGGTTTTATCTAACCATTAACGGCTGATAGTAATTTAAATTCCTTTTCAATCATATCAAAGACGCATCAACCGCATTTGAAATTAATTTCACGTCTATTTTCGTTGTTTACGATGAGAATCCCAAACTTGACGAAAACTTGAAAAGGTAAGAAGCATCGAAACACTTTCTGTTGTTACTTCAAAAGTTGAATAAAATGCTGTAAACAACACGTTTCTTGTCTTGAAAAAAGCCAGGCTAGTAATAACGTTTAAATAATTCGTAAAGACGGAAATTAATGTTCGATCTATTTTCTATCCATTTCTACCCTTGTTACGATCGAAAAAGTCCGTTTTTCTTCAATCAAAATAATTTGATTACTTTCTTTTCATCTTTTCCATTGTCTAAGTCTCTTATTATGTTTTAGAAATAGCAATTATGGACATAAAAATCTCTCAGACGACGGAATTATCGAAGGATTTCGAAGAGCTTTTTTCAAAAGAGAAGAGCAGCGATGTTACCCTCGTAGTCGCGGGGGAAGAATTTCATTGCCATAGAATTATACTGACTACCAGAAGTAATTATTTCAAAGCATTTTTATATGGAGGAATGCAAGAGTCCAGGCAAAATAAGATACAATTGCCGGTGACACATTTGCCCGCTTTTAAAAATGTATTGCGGTATATTTACACGGGGTGCATGTTGATAGACAGTGCAGACGAAGAGGTAATTTGGCCTAAAAATGTCTAAAATCTGTTGATAGATGTTCATTCATGGCTTTTGTTCTCAGATACTCCTTGAAATTCTTCGGCTGGCTTCCCAGTATGGACTGGCGGACTTAGGAATGTCTATTCAGCATTTTCTGCAGGATACTTTAAATACCGACAATGTGTTTATGTTTTTGGAAATCGCTCAGTTGCGTTGGTTCGAAGATTTGGAAAAGGTGATGACTGCGAAGATCGAACGATTAGCCATCAATAAAACTTTGCAATTTGTTACTTATAGGCCTGCTTCGAGTTCATGGACAAAAACGCTGCTACAATTTTGAAGCACGGCAGTTTTGTAATGATGAGTCTAAATTCATTGAGACCACTTTTAGAACGAGATTCATTCGTCGCCTCAAAAATGGTGTTTCTTTCTGCAATCGAATCTTGGATGAAAGCAAATCCAGGATTGGACGCTGAACAATTTTACGGTAAAGATTATAATTTTGACATCGATGTATACCAAGTATAGAATTTTGAACAAATAATCAGTATTGATTTTTTTTAGAACATGTGAGACTGAATTTGATACCGAACAAACAGTTTGCGACAGATGACGATGCAGCAAGCGAAGAAGAAGAGTTGAACAATGCTATACTCGTCATGGATGAAAATGTAGCCACGCGGACACGGGGTACAGTTGTGATTAATGGGAAGGATAAGAATTTCATGTTGGAAGAAGACAATAATAAGTGAGCATTTTCGATTAGAAAATTCATGAATAAGAACAATTAACATAAGTTAATGATGTACTAGTTTTACATGGACCATGTTGAAGCAGCCGTTATTTGTGAAACTTGGAGATGTGTACACACTTAATTGCATTCGAATCCGTTTGTACGACTTGGATAAACGATCGTTCTCCTATTACGTCGAGGTAATGAGATGAAACATTTTTGGACCAGAATTCGCAGAATTGTCTTTGTTCTAATGTAAGAATTTATTTTAGGTATCATCTGACAAAGAGAACTGGATAAAAATCATAGATTTCCAATCATATTTGTGCCGAAGCTGGCAAGATTTGTATTTTGAGTCCCAACCTGTCGGATACATCCGAATAGTTGGAACTGATACGACGTCGAAGAAGGTGGATATAAAAAATATAATTTCTGGCAAATGTAACTGAAAAAATAATGTAACTTATTTTTCATTCTCTTCAACTTTAGAAACATGGATTCCAAATTATGCAATTCGAGGCATATTGCAAAACGGAAACAGAAAAGATCAAGGATGGATTCATTTTTCCACGAGAAAACGTCGCCAAGACACAGAAAGGGGCAGTTGTTGTAGAAGGCGATAGCAAGTATGAATTGTTAAACTTTGAAAATTGTATTTCAATTGAAAGTTTTCATGATTATTCAAATGCAATTTAATTGAACTTTTTTCTACTTTCAGCTCCGATTCTCCGAACGTGATTTTAGGAGATCAAATCCTTCCCCCGAGTGACAAAATCCCGATAAAATGTACACGACACATTTTCCATAAGGGATCCATCATAATTCAGCTCAATCAGCCATACATGATTGATTCAATGCTGTAATATTTTTTATGATCGTACATAGAATATTATTCAATTCAGAATCTTCGATGGTACTAATTTATTTATTTTTTAGATTGTGTCTACTGGATCGTCATGGTCTGCAATATAGTTATTACGTGCAAATATCTGGGAACATGAGAGGTTGGAAAATGATCAATGATAAAAGAAACGAGTTATGCAAAGCGGGACAACTAATATTTTTCGAAGAGCCCCGACCAGTCGTTTTCATAAAAATAACCGGGACTCGAAATAACCTCGTGTGCGGCAAGGTTTGGTTTTTGCACAGATTTATATTATGCTGTACTTAAGAATCTGTACGAAACTAATATTTTTGAATTATGTTAATTTTCAGCGATTTCAATGCACACATTTCGAATGCCCCCTGCCAGAAAATGTCTGCCTGAGGAAAAATAAAATACAGACAGTTCAAGGATTCTTGAAAAGCTGCGAAAATAAAAAAGATATAGAAGAAGCGGAAAAAAGAGTCCCTGGCGATGAAAATTCGCCTCCTCAAAAACGGAGGAAAACTTCTGATACTGAAATATGATTTGATTAGTTATTTTGTAATGCGATATGGTAGTTGGTTATACAGACAGTAAAAGTGAGACGAGTATAAAAGAGATTGCATGCTCGTTATGTTGCATTTACAATGAAGTATTGTAAATTACGATGGTATATTTTTATTGATTACGCATGCAAGTTTTTATACTATGAATAAAATGAAACCCTGAGAATGTATTAGAAATTAAGCAATAATAAAGTATTTGAGAATTTAAGCAACAATTCTCTGTCTGTCCAATAGTTTCTCCATGTCAGACATAGCCGAAAAATATTCATCCCCATTCACATGATTATTTATACAGACTATTACAGCACAAATCAACAAAATTTACATCGTCGTATGGAGCTTTATTGTACATTCTATGATATAAATATACTAGTTTTCGTCGTTTTGAATAAATTTTCACGGCCAAACTACCTATATAGTCCATATTTGAAAAATTTATCTTGAAACTTGACCTGCTATGTTGACGGACTGCGATAATAATTAATAAGTTACCGCACAGTTGTTTCAAAAGTAGATTATTTATCGTTTATTTGAAGGACAAAGTAAAACTTCTTGTGATAGAAACATTGAGGCGAACGTTTTTTTACTTCGTCAATTGCGTATAGACTTCTGGGATGATAATTATAACTTTACAGAAACATGAATAAATACAAATACAGTGATACTTGCAATGTTAGTAGGTCGGAAAAAAACATACACTGAGAAAAAGAATTGGTTCTACTAACTAAGGTTCGTTAGGTAAGGTTAGGAATTGAATATTTAGGTACATTCAATACATCGAATAGTCGACTGGAGCGGACGCATTTATTTCAACCAATTCGGACCAATTTGAATTTACTGAAGGGTTTAGTAATAGTTGAAAAATATCCATTAAATTAGGCAATAATCTATAAAAAATCCATTTACATCAATAGTAACCAACACAGGTCAACCAAGGCATTAAGTGACAATTAAAAAACGTAAATTTCGAACCATAACATTATTTTATTTGATAATTGAAGTGATCAGTTTGTTGGTTATTCCGTTTTTGAAGTTAAATGAAGTATTTGAGAATTCGGTCAACAATTTTCTGGTGTAATTTCAACTGGAAATTTAACAATGCATTTTTTAAGTATGAATTTAACTGACTTGCTATATGATATCGAACATTTTTGATGAAAATTAATATATAAGTTTGCGTAACTTGCAAGTGCAATCGCGATGAAATAATTATACATTATACTGGTAATAAAAGTGCTATGAATATGGCAATTCCTTGTCAAGCGGACATGGTTTTACTAATTCTTGGCCACGTTCGCGAATCCACTTGTTGGCAGCTAAAACAGAAAAGTATTTGTAATACTTGATGAATTATCGAAAAAAGTTTTTTCACACATTAAACACGCGTTTTTGGAGAAAATTCGATACTATTCTGTACTTTGCGTACGAGGGCGTATTATTTTATTCACTCCGAAATTTTATGGAGAATATTCCCCATACGTAGTTTATACATGATTTCTCATGTCAAAATATTCCAAATTTCCCTAGAACAAAATTAATGATAAACACTACGCACACAACTTGGAACCTGCGAGTACTGGGCACGAAGCATGCAATGTATTTTTGTCAAGTTCTGCATTAGATCGTAAATTGTACCAATATAAAGCGCTCCCTTTCTCCGGCAGTACAGTCACATTTATGTGAGGGAAAACAGTCCCCCCTCCGTGTTCAACATTACTCATCTACAAAAACACAATGAGAACATAAAAATTCACGGCGAACTTTCTAGCGATGTTTGGGTATTTATCGAATCAGCACCAGTTTTGTTAATTCGCTGTTATCTTTAAGATACACCAAGAAAACGATACCATAACTTATCGATCAGAGAAGTACAGTACATATCGTTTTTTTATTATTCAAATCGCGCTGATTACGATGCGAATGTAGGATTAAAAAATCCACTTACATAGAACAGCATTGTCGAGATACGATCTCCCGTTTCATCATTCCAATCTACCTGAAGTGATAAACATTTTTCTGAAGTATGTTAATTGCTTGCCGTTTCTTTTGGAAAATAAAGATTTAGTAATAAATGTACAGTTTGATTGTACATTTGTGTATTTAAAGTTAGTGAAAAAGACTTATAAATATGTTACAATAATTGAAATAAGTACATTGAATAAAGTTTTTAACGCCATTAGCTAGCGATCGTGCAAAAATTGTAAAATACTTAAAATCAATTGGATTCATGAAAGAACATACATTGATGCGAATTCAACAATTATCGGATGAATAAATTTGAATTCCTTTGTAAGAAGGGTTCGCAAATAGTCCGCATTTGGACCGCATGCGGACCGTATATATTTCATATGCGGGCTACGTATGTTATCCATACATGGTTTCAACCCGTATATGGTGTCTAGCTGACCCGCATATAAAATATGAACGGTCCGCATGCGGTTTATATGTGGTCCATATGCGGCCCATATGCGGTCCGCATTAAAATATATGCGGTCCGCATGCGGTCCATATGCGGACCATATACAAACCCTTTTACAAGGGTTTTTTCCGGGTACTCTTGATCAGCTCTTCTGAGCAGCATTGGTGTCGATACCACCGGTCAAAATTCACCATTAAATGATAAACTCAAAGTCTATGGATTATTCTTGATGTCGTTAGATAAAAAAATTATATACATTGCCGTCGCTATCAAAATGCATCCCATAATACCCTCCAATTCCATAGTTGACTACTTGTAATGGTTCTGCTGTATCCATCGTCAGTTGTGTCATATGTTGTACTCGTTGATTAACATTTTTGACGACTTTATGGTCGTTATCCGATAGCCAGACATTTTTACTTACTCTGACATGTTGCACTGCATTATCCTCTACTTCCGATCTTTCGAACTGAAAATTAAAAAATGGTGTATGCAAAACTTATTTCTAGAATGTAAAGCTCGAGTATAAATTAATATGAAGGCTTTTCTCAAATAATTAATTTTTGAGTCTATGGATTAAAGAGATAATCATTTTTTAACTTGCCATAAACTATGAACAATGGAGTGATGGGTTATTTAAATATTCAATGTTACTACGATTCCGAACTTTCTCGATTGCTTCGATTTTGGATTCGAGTGCTTATTTACTTCATAGTTAGATTCGATCAAAAACTTAGGTACTTTATTTTGATAGAAGAAAGTGAATTGGAAAAATTCTCTTCAACTTAACAGTATTATTACGGTAATACATGGAAGCAAACAATTTGTGAATTGTAAATTAATGTTTGTAACTGACAGATCTGTCAATCTGTACATTGACATAATACTGTTAATGGTACAATACTTTTATAGTGCATTTTTATTATCGATAGTAACATGCTGAATTGCAACTTTGGCAACTTCTCCAATACGCTTACCCTTGTCTTTGTTATTTTTTTTATTTCCTCAATCTCTTCATCATTAATAATATCGTGGAATACGTATATTCTAGGATCCAGGTAGAGTTCTTCTCGCTTGAATGGAGCCAACTTAAGAAACGGTACACTATGATCGATATATCGACATTTCAAATCTTTTTGTGTCTTCGGAGGAATCGAAATTTCACCACGACACAGCTCTTTGTATATTTTTTTGGTATCGTCATCTAAATAACCCAGCTGAAAATTGATAATGAATGAAAATATATTGATCGAAATTATAAAAAAATTGACATA